>CM033326.1:60352194-60594623 GCA_019359835.1 Pharus latifolius | reverse complement strand
GTCAAGATTTGGATTAAATCTGTATTTCTGAAACTTAGGGTATTTGGGTAATATAAGGTATTTCTGTTTTCGAAAACAGAAGAAGTTGATAAATCTGGAATTTAGAGATAAAAGTGGATCTGGGTTCTGAAGACTTTTAAGTTCAAAGAAACTGATAGATCATATCTGAATAATCTGATCTTGATTTGAGGTCACAGGATAGATTTTGGAGATTTTAGGGCTTAGAATAGATACTGATCTGGCTCATACTACAGATACATGCATGCATGCTATTGATGAAAAAGGAAATTTTCACCCCTAACTCAGGGTGTTACACAAAGATTGCATTATAAGCTGAATCACAATCGATTACGTCAAAAGTAACCAATTCTGTTCGGAAGTTGTCTGGTTCTCCCAGTGTGACCGGGAGGACCACTTGTCCCAATGGCCTCATGAAGGGGCCTGGGATTATCCCATAAAATAGATGGATTATGGGCTTAATCTTCGAACGAGGAATTTGCATCTCGTCGAGTGCCTTAACCAACAAGATGTCAAGGGAGCTTCCTCCGTCGATCAGGACCCTTTCAACTCTCGCGTTACTGATGATCGGGGTAATGACCAGAGGGAGCCTCAATGGTCGTGTTAACCCCACCGGACAATCAGTGCGATCAAATGTTAAAGATGTATCCGACCAACGGGGGTATTGAGGTTCACCAAGGGATGTCTCCGTTTGGTTAACCTCTCGGTAAAAGGCCTTAAACTGCCTTTTGGAAACGAAAGAAGAAGAACCTCCAAAAATAACATTAACATGATTTTGAGGTACTTGGTAGGACATTTCCTCGTCTCCGTCGCCGTCCCAACTCCCTAGTAGAAGTCATCCAGTTGCTTCAACCAACTCCTGCAATTCTTGAGGTCCTGGCTTGCGGAGTTGTGGAGTGGACACCACTTCTTGCCCTCCTGCGGATTAGTTGATTTTTCTAGCTGGTCGACATTTCGACCACCAGAGGCAGTTTTATTTTTGAATGAAGGCTTATTACCTTTGGTCGAAGGTGGCTTCTCTGCGTCTGCGACCTCGCGGTACTGTCCAGAGCGGTTCCTCTTCGACTTCTTTGACTTCCCACCCGATGAAGATTCCGGCTTCTTGCTTGAATCTTCTTTCCTGGCGTCCTTGAAGCCTGGTTGAGGTGGTAGGTCCCCCTTGTCGACCATTCGATTCCATTCGACCGCTTCAGCTACATCAGAGTATCGATCGGCCATGTCGAACAGATCGGCCACTGATCGAGGAGGGTGGATAAGCAAGTCCTCGGTAAATCTCCGGTATCGAACAGCATGTTTAAATGCCCTGATTACGGAGCCATCAGATATGCTCGGGATGGTATTCCTCACCCCGACAAACCTCTTGACAAACTGCTGAAGCGTTTCGGTTGAAGTTTGCCGTAGCCGATGAAGGTCGTCCTCTTTACTCGGCTTTTGGTAACAATTTTGGAAATTGCTGAGGATGGCATCGCATAGCATTTCCCAATTGTAGATGGAACCCTCGGGCTGATTAAACAGCCAAGTTCTAGCCGGTCCTGCGAGGACTGTAGGTAGGTAGTTGGCCATGACCTTGTCATCACCTCCCGCCGCTTGGATGGCAGTGATATAGATTTGAAGGAACTCGGATGGGTTTTGAGTTCCGTCAAACCTCTCAATGGCCCCTGGTCGAAACTTATCGGGCCAAACGACTGCTCGTAGGCCAGGCGAGAAGGCTTTACAACCAACGTAGGGACCGTGAATCGCCCTGTGACTCTCGGCTGGGTCTTGGGCGACCTCACGCAATGGCGAAGTTACTCGTGGTCCCAAACGAGAGTGAACAGGAACTCGATCCCTACTCCAAGAATCCTGCATTCGCCGGTATCTGTCCTGTTGGGATGGTACGGGCGGCGGGTAACTTCGTCGGCCGGAACCAGAATGAGGACAATCTCGTTCGCGGGAACGTGTTACCGAGCGGGAAGAGGCCGTTGGGGTCGCCTCAGATGCGACCTCATCCAGTCTCTCCGCCAGGATCCTAAAAAAGGCCGGTTTCTGCGCATCCGTGACCGTTGGAGGAAAGTTACGCATGACTTCCATGATAGATCGCAGTCGACCATGGGTACTTCTCCTAGGGGCACCAGGTGTCACCGTTTCTTCGTCCACCGGGAAACGCTCCGGTGGTAAAGAAGGGGTCTGGTCACGTTTGCGACCACGCGACCGTCGAGAAAAACCTGGAGCAGCATCGTAATGAGCCTGTGCATCTTGAAGAGCCTCTAGGGCAGTTCTGCGTAGTTCGTTGTTTTGTTGCTCGAGATCTTGATCCTCCTTCTGTTTGCGATCTTGTTCTTCCCTAGCAGCCTGTTGATCGGGAGTTTCTTCCAATAACGCAGCAAACTGCCTAGGGAGAGAGGTTGCCGATGGTGAAAACATCTCAGTTTGTTCCGAGTCAGACTAGAAAATCAAAGAGACGGTGAAGGTTATCAGGGTCGAACCTTCTGGGGCTGATTTCCGGGTCGACATCATCCTTCCCCTCAGCGGGGTCGTATGACAGGCCGGATTCAACGCCTAGCGCATTAAGAACCTCTGTGGGTTCTGACCTTGTGCTAGTTGCTCCCTGGTCGATAGACATGACCTGGAGAGACGATTCAACCTGTGGAAGATTCTGACCTTCGACCTCCTCCATCGGGACAGGATCACTGGGAGAAGGCATCGGGATATAGGCATAGTCCTCGAGATCGAAATCGTTCTCGGAATCATATGCCCCAGCCATGTTTCAGCGAACCTCCGGATTAAAACTAGGACGCCTTGAGAAAGGCCCCACGGTGGGCGCCAGTTGTCGACGATTCAGACTCGGAGTCCTCAGCCGAACTTATGCAAAATTTGTAATAGTGAGACCTTCCAAGATGACCCTCCGGGAAGGTATGTAGAACAATGGTGAACAGGAGCACAGAGAAATTTATACAGGTTCGGGCCCTCGATGGTGGGAGTAATAGCCCTACGTCCTGTTAGGATTTCGCTATAGGTGATAAAAGGTTACAAAATGGTAGAAAAACCCCTTCACAGGCGAAGGGTTTTTCCTATGTAAATGTACAGAATAAAGTCAGGAAGGCTTGTAAGAACTATCTAATTTAGGCCGTAGACTTGGCTGTTTTTAGTGGTTGAGATGCGTTGTGTCTCACTTGTATCAGAAGTCTTGTTCTTCCAAATGGATCGAATCCCCCCGTTTGATGTACTTCGCCACCCTTTTATACTGGTCGAAAGGGTGCCATGTCACAACTGCATCAAACAGTTGTTTGAACGGTTGGATGCGGTTTATCAAACCGCTCTTAACTTCCAGATAGGTTAAGCACGTGTTAATTGTGAATAACTGCATGTATCAACCTCCTGGCGGTTAGTCTTCTACGTGGAGGAATCTTCGGGATACTTGGAATATTCCCACTATAGGGATAACCGGACAGATAAATTCCAAGTACCTTGGTCGAGAATGTTCTGACCGCGTGATGTTGGCTGACCGCGCAACATCTCCAATGTTCTGTTTGCGTATAGCATACAAACTTCTGACCGCGCAAAGCCTGCGGTCTGATCGCACGAGGCCTGCGACCTGATCGCGCAAAAGCCTGCAACCTGATCGCGCAAAGCCTGCGACCATAGGCTGATGCTTTTCAGAATGACTTGAGTTCACACCGCCGGGCATGTGCCTGACTCGAATCTGTCTTGAACCAACAGTGCATTTATTTGAACTGACCCGGGTGTCAATCCTCGTCACAAACCAATCAAACTGTCATAGACATTTTTCTCTACATGCATGACGTCAATGCAATGTCGAACTTGTAAGTGCTCCCTGTGTGGTAGATCCCTAAGAATCGATCTCTTCTTCCAAGCATTTTTTTTCTCGAGGTTTACAACACTTACCGAACTCAGCTTTGATGTCCTTCGCGTGTGAGTAAATCTCCTTACCGGTCAGAAACACTGGGGCTGATCCCTTCTCAAGCTTCTCGTTAAATGATTTTCTCTTCTTACGGTAGGCGTGATGCACCGGAAGAAACCTGCGGTGACCCATTTACACTGTTTTACGACAGTTTCACAACCACATGCTCTCAGTTTCATGTAGGCAAATAGGGCAAGGCTTGGCTCCTTTCATACTATAACCCGAAAAATTTCCGTAGGCCGGAATATCATTTATGGTGCAAAATATCAAGACCCGCAAGATGAAATTCTCATTTTTGTATGCATCCCACACCTGCACCCCCTCACTCCACAATTGTTTAAGTCCTTGATTAAAGGCACTAGAAACATGTCAATATCATTTCCGGGTTGTCTGGGTCCTGAGATTAGTAACGACATCATGATGTACTTGCGCTTCATGCATAACCAAAGAGGAAGATTGTAGATGCATAAAAGAATAGGCCAAGTGCTGTGCTGACTGCTCATATTATCATGTGGCTTCATACCATCTGTACTCAGCCCGAACCTTATATTCGTAACTTCGCTGCCGAACTCATCAACTGTTCTGTTGATGTTTCTCCATTGAATAGAATCAGCTGGGTGTCTCAGTTTTCTGTCTTGTTCTGGCCTTCAGCATCCCAACGCAAGTACTTCGCGACTTTCAGATTTGCAAATAGCCATTTCAGTCTACATATCACAGGCAAGTGCCACACAATTTTGGCTAGAGATCCTTTCTTTACCTCGTTACGTTCACTGTCAATCCGGTCCCTACGCGTATACCTCGATGCGCCGCATCTTGGACAAACATGCAAATTGTAGTACTTGTTACGGTACAAGATACAATCATTTGGGCATGCGTGTATTCTTTCGATTTCCATTCCCAACGGACACAACAGTCTTTTGGCTTGGTAAGTAGATCTTGGCAACTCATTTCCCTCTAGAAGTATGTTCGCTAGAAGATCTAATAGTGCCGTGAAACTCTTATCGCTTTAACTATTTCCTGCCTTCAAGTTATATAATCTCAGCAAAGAAGATAGCTTTGTAAATTTTGCACATCTAGAAAACAGAGGCTTCTCAGAGTCAGCAATTAGTTTCTCAAATTCACAGAAATCATTTTTGCTGTAATCTTCCTCGACATCACGTAACATCTCTTCTAGATTGTCATCATCATCTACGTGCACATCAGAATGAACATTATCAAAATTCGGATGACCATTGACATTATTGCAATCCACATCCGGGTCCTATTGATTGGTAGCGGTGCTTGTTTCCTCAAGATCTTCGCCATGCCATATCCAACGGGTGTATCGTGCCTTAAAACCATGAGGAATCAAATGACACTTAATTTGATCAGGGTTGCCAAGAGGTCTAGCAACTACTTGTTCAGGCCTGTCCCATACCAGGCTTGCGGTTAGCACGTTGTTCATGCCACTAGACGCACAACACAAGGTTCTAGTCCTTATATGCCAGTGACCAAATCATCCACAACCCATGCACATCCAGTGCCACCACCATTCCATAGCAAAAAGCTTGGTCACGGCTAGGGGTTTTATTTCATGAATATAAATATATACATATATAATAGTTCATGGCTCAATATTTGATCAATTCGCATTTCACAGGCATCCAGCCTAGTACTGCCAATTCATAATTCAACCATTCTTTCTCATGCAATATTATTTATATTCAAGGTCATAACATGGCAACTTTTAAAATATAGGTTCAAGATGTTCAAAAATATGACTTGCCTTCCGCGTCGTAAAAGTCAGCAGTTGGTGTCAGGTCGACAGCAAAGTCCTCGAACTCTGCTTCTGGATCTACTCGGCAACAAATAAAACACACAGTGATTACTAACATAACTATATTAAAATGTTTTATGATCTATATGCAGATATGCTTAACAGAACAACTGAACAATATTGAAGATGATTGAGACTGCAAGCTGTAATATCCTGAGTTTTGGGGTGAAAAGTTCTTTCTTAAAAATCATGCATGCATATGTCTCTTCTAGATCAGCCAAATCAGCCTCAGCTTTATTCTGTTCTAGCCCGAAAATCTCCAAATCTATCCTGCGACCCTAAGTCAAGATCTGACTTTCCAGATTTGATCTATCAGTTATCCTAAATCTAAAAGCCTTCAGAACCCAGATTCAATTCCATCTCTAACTTCCAAATTTATCAACTCCTTTCTGTTTTCGAAAACAGAATATCTTTTACCCTAAGTTTCAGAAATTCAGATTTAATCAAAATATTAGCCAAGATCAGACCAGATTATTCTTGGATTATGATCAAGGGTATGCCAATACCTTAATCCAAAAAGTTGGCAGCCAGATTTCATCATCTAGACTCTTTTCGCAAATCAGTCCAAGAGTATCGCAGATCTGTCCTTCTTCCAGATTTTCCAAAAGCCTAAAAAGGCAAAATGTTGCAAATCATCTTCAATTCAAATCTGATTCAGGGAACACCTCCCAAATGCTTTTCAACACAAATTCTTCTTTTATGAGTATCTCAAAATCAAACCCTAAATCCCAGAATTCGAAATCAATTGAAATTCAGATTTCAATTACCCTAAAATACCCTATTTTCAGTTCATATCAAAAATCATCCAAACATCTCAAATTTTATCTTCAATCTGTGCCAAATCATCTGTTGAATCAAGTGTGCCAAATTAGTGCAATCAAAATCAGATCAAACCTTCCAAATCTCCAGATTTTCATTTCAGTCCAAATCAAGAATTGGAAATTGCAATCAGGCCCTATTTCGACCAGCAGCTGCAGTTCACGACCAAAAGCCTCGCCGTGGTTTCTTTGCGCCATGTTTGCTCGCCGCCGGCCAAGTTTCGCCGCGCTTGTGACCGTGCATGCTTGTGCGCACGTGTCCGTGCCCTAGCCTTCGCCGTGGCAACGCCGTGGCAGCGCCATTGAACAACATCTGCTCCTGTGCGCGACCAGCAGCAGCCATTGTCAGTGTCTTCTTGCCACGTTACTTGCTTCACCAGCCTTTGTCGGCACCGCCTTGCACCGCCCGACATTGATGAGACCCGATGTAGCACAGCTTTGCCTCGCCAGTGCACAATCGCTTCACCGTTCGCCGTTGTTGCTTCTGCGCCCGGCAACTCATGTCAACTGACACCAATTTATTGCTATTACAACCTTGCAAGCTTCGCCCTCTGGTCTATTAAGCCACCAGTACCCTGTGTTATCTTCTCATCACCAGAACTTAGCCAATTTCCAAATCTCCTCGCCGTCGTCTTCTTCTCCGGCGAGTCCAGCAAGAAGCTTCACGGTGCCAGCACGCCCCACTGCATCTCTCACCAAATTAAAGCTATCAGTGAGTTCCCCTACTCATACTCTCTGTGTAGTACCATTTAATTGCTCACCGATGACCTCTAACGCCGGCGATCACCAGAAATCTCGATTGCCCTGTTCCGGCAATGCAGGCCAATTTACTTCGAATTAGCTCTCGATCCTGTGGAAGAAAATGATCAGTGACTCATTTCCAGCAAGCCTATGCATCAATATCTCCAGATTGAGCTTCAATCGAAGTTTTCCCCAATTTTGAGCTTCTCTAGAAACCGGCGATCATCGCCAGGCTTCTCCGGCCATCCTCCGGCCAAATTGTTTGTGCAGGTGACTTCCTCTTATCTCTCTTTCACTCTCCAAGCTTGGAATTGAGTTCTTTCGGCCTAAATCAAAAACCCCCAAATGGCAGTGCTACTTCTCCGGCGTCGATCACCGGAAACCTATTCCTGGCCGTTTCAGCTTCATCTACCTTGTCATTCAGGTGTGCCTCAACCTCCTGAACATTTTTGCCTTCTAGCTCGATCTTTGAAACTGCCTAGATTTCAAGTTATAGCCATGCCAAGATTTTTGTCCAGTGGCTTCACTGTGCCGTGTCGCCACCACACTTCTCCTTTGAATTTCATCATCTTCCAGCCATTTTCAGCTTTGGATCCTGTTGAATGATTTGTTCCTGTTATCAATGCCTACCTCCCAGATAAAGTGGTGCATCATTTGGAGCTCTAGATCAAAAGTTATGCCAAGCCCTAGTTTCTGGCCATGTCAAGATCAATGCCAGACTATGTCAGTTAGTGGCATTAGCCCTTTTCACTCTCTTCCAGATGTGCATTTTGGGCATAACTTTGTCTCTTAGATTTCTAAGGTTGTGATCTACATTTTATTCTTCTATCACAACTTGATTTGAGCCCTTGAAATGCATGTTATGCTAAACCCTAGCTTTTGAGACTATCTCAGTGCATGCCAGCCAATGGCATTGGCCTTGTTTACCCATTTCTGTTTGTGCATTTTGAAAGCCACTTTGTCCACTGAATTTGTAGAGTTATGATCTACATTTTCTTCTACTGTCATAACTTGAGATAAGCTCTCTAGCTTTCCTTGAAGTTATGTCAGAACCTTGATCCGAATGCCAATTTGCTGACATTCGCTGTTTTTGATCAAACCAGCCACAAAACTGATGTTCTTATTGTAACCTTGAGATCCTAAGAGCATCTAACACCATTCCTAGCCAATTCCTTGAAATCCTAGATCTCAACTCAGTTCAGCTTGTAATCTCAATTATCTCCAGTATCGTTCAATCATTCTTGTTGAGCATATCTGCATATAGATCATAAATCATTTTAATATATTAAGTAATATTTGTGTGTATTGTTTGTTTGTCGTCGAGCGGATCCAGAAGCTAAGTTTGAGGACTTCGCTGTTGATCCGTCATCAATTGCTGTATCTTACGACGCGGAAGGCAAGTCATATCCTTGGTCATCTTGAACCTATATTTTAAATATTGCTAAAACATAACCTTGAATATAGATAATAATGCATGAGAAAGATTGGAAATGGTTGATTTATGAATTGGCAGTACTAGACTGGTTATCTGTAAAATGTGAAATAAACAAGTTTTGAGCCATGAACTATTATATGTATTTATATACTTATATTCATGAAATAAAACCCCTAGCCGTGACTAGAAAATGGTATGGAATGGTGGTAGCACTGGAGGTGCTAAACTGCGAAGGAATGCAGGCACTGAGGGTGCAAGGTTGTGGATGGTCTGGTCATTGGCATATAAGGACTAGAACCTTGTGTTGTGCGTCTAGTGGCATGACCAGCGTGCTAACCGCAAGCCTGGTATGGGACAGGCCTGAACAAGTACTTATGTGGATCGCACATGACACCCCTGCTGGAATTGTGTAGTGATGCACGATAAACACGGAGAATGGCTCCCACACATATCACTGAAAGTGATCTCGCACGTTGATCCAGTAATGCAAACATATGTAGGGGTGGAGGTTATGATACAGCCTACCACAACTGTGTCTCACAGAGAGCCACAGGGTCAGGGGTGAATTGTGAGTGAGACATAACAAAAGTTCTTGTTATCTCCACCTTGCCACTCACACATGGTTGTGAGGAGGGGTCTAATCATTTTGATAGGATGGGCTTGAAAGTGGAATATCTTGCGGGTAAATTGGTACCTCTCTGCAGAGTTAAAAACGTATTCGAATACTGCGAGCTCCCGGGTTTATAGGAGTCTGCTGCGGTGGATTAAATCCACGGGGTGTGACACAAGTACTATTTTCTAAATAAACTGTGTTAAATCAAGATTACCCAAATGACATGTGTTGTCATGATAAGGAGTGCTGCCGTGGGCTGTCGTGTGTCGACGTGTCGCCGTAGTGCTATAATCTAGTGAACATGAATGATGATGTTATATTATGAAAGGTGCTGCCATGAGATGAGGTATGAAAGTAAAAGATTATTTTATAAACATCCATAATTCTTGACTAGTCTAGGTTCATATCATGACTACTATATGTATCTACTCTTACCTATGACTTGCTGAGTACGTAAGTGCTTACCCTTGCAACCTACAAATCAGTTGATGGAGCGTTCAATGATCAAGATGAAGGCATGGAGAACTTCTTGGATCCAGAAGGAGGAGTGTCGGTCCCGTCATTGCCCTGATGTGTTGTTCTGCCGTCCACTTCTCTTTGTGGGTGGGTCACCTATCTTCTGCTGTGTAGATGTTATTTTGCTAAACCATGTATGCGGTGAAGGCATTGTAATCTTCTTATGTAATATCAAGGCCAGCAGGCTACACTGCTTAACTATTTTGTAAGTTACTCTGTTGCAATGTGATATACTCCTGTGCTTGACTTATCCTGGGAGGTCAAGGGTATGTGTATGCTATGCATATATGAGTCTAGCTGCAGCAAGCTAGGTCTCTTCAGGAGTAGTCGTAGTCCCAGTTTCGGGGCGCGACACAAGCTGAACTGAGTCGAGACTCTAGGGTTTCAAGAATCTGGCTAAGATTGAGCATTGGAGATGATCAGTGATTCAAGGCTTCAATATTGACATTGGGTTTGCGGCTGGTTTGCTCAAAACAGCGAACGTCAACAGATCGAGATTCGGTTCAAGGCTTCGACAAAGGCTCCACAATTTCTAGAGGGCTTATCTTAAGGTGTGATAGTAGAAGAAAATGTAGATCATAGCTCTACAAATTCAATGGACTAAGTGGTTTCTAAATTGTACAATCAGAAGTGGTCAAATTGGGCTAATGCCACTGGCTGACATTCAGCTGACACAGGCTGACATTGTCAAGGAATGGCATTGGCATGGTTCTGGAGATTCTCGGTAGGCAAAATGGGTTTTGATTCAAACATTTGGTGCATAGTGTAGTAAGGTAGTTATTTGACAAAGTGGCTTTTACAGGAAAGTCTAGAAAGTTAGAGATTTCAGAAAGACACCCCTAGACACAGTGAACTAGATGTCAGTGTACTGCCAAAAACTAGGGCTTTGGTGATTTGTTCGATTTAGGGCTTGATTGCTTCGCCAACTATGTCTAGGAGGTAGGCGAAAGCAACAGGAACTCATTGGTGGTGGTTTCAAGGACTGAGGTGGCCGGACGGCGATGAATGGTGACGAGGAAGTACGGTGGTGACACGGCAAGACATAGGTACTGGGGAAGATCTTGGCACAATGATATCTGGTGATTTTGTGTAGAACCAGAAGTCAGGGTAGAACAGAAATATGCCCAGGAAACTAAGGCGAAGCTATAGGACAAAGTGGCGTCGATGGCGGTGGCCGGCAGCGATGGGGCTATAAGAGGGGTAAAACATCTAAATTGCAACTTGGTGCTGCGTTGCTGAAATCTGGAGCTGCTAGAGCTAGATAGGGCTATAAGACATCATCTGATACACTGATCTTGGCTGGAGGCTGAACGGCGGCGAGCGCCAACGCACTGCGCCGGGGAAGGAAACTGCTCCAACGGTGACAAGGTGATGGGATGAATTAAACTCATAATTGATGCCACGGGTGGAATTCTAGGTTTCTATAGATGGTGGAGCTGAGTGGAACCGGCCAGGGGCAGCGCCGGCGAGAATTTTGATGTCGCCGCCGGAGAAGAAGGCACTGAATTAGGCGATTCTGATACAAATCTTTGGAGGTTAATTGCTCGCGGTGAGAGCATTAGGGTAGTGAGTTAAAGCTTCTGGAGCGGTAAATTTGGACGGAGGAACGGCGGTACGGCCTGGCGACGTGAGCCTGTCGCCGGTGGCCCGCTAGAAAGGGGGAAACTCCAATCCAAGCTAAATTTTGAAATCTCAATGCACAGCCTTGTTAAGAGTACTTCGCTGATCAATTTATTCTACTACAGAGAAGCCAATTTGGACTGGAGTAGATTCAATTGCTGGAACAGGGCATTTACAAATTACGGCGATCACCAACGTTGAGGTCCACCGGAGCTCGATTAAATGGTACAGCACGGTAACAGGAAGGAGGGGCACTCACTAGAGACCTCAATTTGAAACTTGAGGCAGTGAATCACTCTGGCATCGTGCTTCTCCTTCGTGACTCGCCGGAGAAGAAGAAGAAAGCGAAGAGAAGCTCTGGAGTGCAGTGGTAAAGACGAAGCTAATCTGGGGCTGCTATTTATAGTCACAGGACAAAGATTTCTATGCTGGAGGCTGTGAATCTTGTGCCGGTGAAGCTTCGGTTTGAAGCAACAGCAGCGACGGCGAGATGGCAAAAGCAGCTCTGCAGCTGCGTCAGGGGATTGATGGCAGTAGCGTTGGGACTTGGTGCTAGACGGTGCAGAAGCAAGGTGACGTTGTTGGTCCGGCAACGACACATGCTCGCGAGCGGATTCAAACTATCCCGCTGGCGAGCGCTGCTGTTGGGCTGGTCATCGATGCTGCCATGGCGACGATCCTGCCGCGGACACGTGCGCACATGCAAGCACAACCGAGTACGAGCCCAGGCAAGGGCGGTGCTTGGCCGGTGGTGAGCAAGTACGGTGAAACGGCGCGGCTGGTCGCGGACGAAAATTGCACAGCTCTAGTCGAAGGCGGGCTGGCGGCTGCTGGTCGAGAAGGTATTTGGACCCAATTGCAAAATCTGAAAATTGGCTTTGGACTGAATTGTAAAATCTGAGATTTGGGATGATTAGGGCTGATTTTGACTTCAAGATTCTGGCAAACTTTATTCAACAAATATTTTGGCAAGGGTATTTGATGAAATTCAGATCATTTGAATGGTTTTTGGATAAAACAAAAACTGGGTAATTAGGGTACTAATAATCTGAATTTTGTCGAAACTGGAATTCTGAGACTTAGGGTGTGATTTTGTTGTTTTGACAAAAGGAGATTTTATATTTAATAGCATTTGGGAGGTGTTCTGTGAAACAGATTTGAATTTGGAGTTGAGTTACAACTTTTAGCCTTTTCAGGCTTCTGGTAAATCAGAAAAGGACTGATTTGCGAAAAGGGCTTAGATGATAGAATCTGGCTGCCAACTTTTTAAATTAAGGTATTGGCATACCCTTGATCATAATCTAACAATAATCTGGTCTATATTAGGTCAAGATTTGGTTATATCCACTACTACAGAAATGCTATTCACTATCGGTTCAAAATCAAATCTACTATCGGTTCTCTTACGGTTAGTGATCGGCACGATAGAAGAAACATAGCACACCCCTATCGGTTAAAAACCGATAGTAAAATACCTACACCTCCAACATTTAGTAATTGCTATCGACAATTCTACTATCTGGTCAATGATCTCAACCGATAGTGATGTTATATTTCTTGTAACGGTTATTCACAGGAAACCGATAGTAATGTATAGTTTTTTCTATCGGTTAAAACTCGACACAGTTAGTACCACAATTTTCTTCTATCGGTTGTAGGATATGAACTGATAGTATTACAAAGGATCATTAACAGATACAGTGATACACTAATACAGCAGATTTAATTTATTCACAAATACACTAATACAAAGATATATACATGCATTGGACAGATTGAATTTATTCACAAATACACCAATGAATTTATTCACATATTGAGTTTATTCGCAAATACACCAATGAATTTACACACATACACCAATCAACACATGCAATATATATTACACAAGTCATTTACGATGGATCGTTAATAGCCACTTCTTCCATCACATATTGAGCCCAAATTGTTCGCAGCTCCTTCAATTGAGGCAACTCATATTGCTCTTTCAACATGGCGCTCTGCATGTGTGTATGAAGTTAGGAACGTACGAGCCATCCGATGTTTTACTTTGAGTCAGGAAAAATGCTTACCTTAGGGAATTGGGCAAAGTTTCTCCTGATCAGGTCATACATAAATCTCATGACATAGAAGCCACATTCCCACGATTGTGGCTGCCGATGGCACTGGGATAATTGCATATGCAAAGACATAAACTGATCCGGGAGGATCTTCAAGTCCTGATCGCATACGGATTCGCGACCAAGTCCTGATCACATACAGCTCCGCGACCTTAACCGTGTTCGGAAAGGTTTCGCGACCATGGATTGGTTCGCGACCATGAAAACAAATTTGTTCTCTTTTCGGAACTGTAATCCTATCCGAATATATATAACTAAGCTTATTTGTTTAGGATTAGTTAGTTAGTTATATGAGTCTAATACGTTTAGGATTACTAAGTCTAATATGTACTCATACGATTGGACTATAAATACCTTGTAATAGGTCTAGTTTAGATCATCGAAAAGTCATAGAACTTATTTGAGTTTTAGACACTTATAGTTCATCGACGTAGACAAGTGTGTCTAACGTACGACGTGTAAAAGCCCTCTTTGAAATAAAGAGTTGTGCAATTACTTTGAGCTGTATTTTCGATCAACCTTTGGATTTCGGTATTTCCGAGTAAGATCCCGTTATTCCGCATATTAGAATCTGGGCGAGCCTAGTGTGAAAATCAAGGCTAGGTCTCAAACGGATCAAGTTGGTATCAGAGCGATCAAGTTGGAGTTCCTATCCTGTGGATGGTGAAGACTCGCCAGGGTTACAAAACTTCCGGTGAAACTCCAGGCGATCAGTTGACGGTTCCTACAGCCGCGTCTCCGACAATGTCTGACGATACCTCCGTTCAAGCTAACCTCTCTACAGACATGGAAACCGTGCTTGCTTGGATCAAGCAGCAGGCCATGATTGTACCTCCCGAAGTAGGGAAGGTTATGGGTGTGAAAACTGGTGAAGACTTACGCAGGGCGGACAAAGATGAAGACGAAGGCGAAGGCGACCACAAGACCAACGACCTCGCCAACACCTCCTTAGCTGTCGGATCTTTTAAGGTCGACGCTAAGGTTGATATACCCATATATGATGGGGTGATCGATGTCGAGAAGCTGGATTCTTGGATCGACCAGCTTGAGACCTACTTTGACCTGAAAGGGTTCAGAAGCACTCAAAAGGTCAAATTTGCATCTTTGAAGATGAAGGACCACGCCAAAACATGGTGGAAGGCCCTTGTCGCCAGTGGTGAAGCTGACGACCTTGTGTGGGGTCAATTCAAACAACTTCTGCGACAAGAATTCTATCTGATGGGTTACCTTGAGGAGAGATGGGAGCGTTGGCACAGATTGTCCAAGACTATACGACATAGTTTCGGCGCGACCAGACCGTCCAAGACTATACGACATAGTTTCGGCGACAAGCAATGGTCATTAGCATCTCACTATTCGACCCTCAGGTATTTCGGAAGTACACATCTAGACTTCAGAAATCGATCAGTACTGAGCTAAGTCTGTTCGGCGTCCAAGAACAAATCCCGCAGCGACAAAAGCACGAAGGAAAATGCGACCTCGACAAAGAAAAAGCCGAGTCCGAGGAAGAACGCTTCAAAATCGGGCACGTGTGCCTTTTGCGAACATTGTCAAGTCGCGGGACATACCAAGGACAAATGCTACAAGCTTCGTCCTGAACTTCGACCAAAGAAAAACGGACCAAGGAAAAGAACAGCCACGGCTACTACGACTTCACCGGACGAAGAAGTTATCTGAGTGAATTCGGTTAATGAGGCGGATACGACCTTGTCTCTAATGGCAATGCCGAAGGAGAAGGGTTCCGATCCACCAAACGACCATCACCCAATGGAGGACTTGTTCACCATCAACATCCAGGTGAAGCACGAAGTGGTCGCAGTGATATTCGATCCAGGAAGTTAGAAGAATCTGGTCTCCGCTGGACTGGTTCGGCAACTTGGTTTGAAGACAACCACACACCCGCGACCATATCCGTTGGGTTGGTTTACATCCGACGTGAACCAACAGATTACGAGACAGTGTGTGTTCAAGTTTGCGATCTCTGCACGATATATCGATGAGGTGCAATGCAATGTTGTCCCTATCGATATCTGTCAGGTGATCTTTGGGAGTCCGTATCTATATGATCGAGACGCTCACTTCCATCGGCGAGTGCAAGAGTATGACCTCACCAAAGACGGAGTTAAGTTCGTGATCAGTAGAGGCGCAAATCAAGCCAAACGAATTGTTAATACATGTCACAAGTATGTGCTTGTCATGATTTGACCCATTGGTCAAGGTGAGGGTACTCGACCAGCATTGTCGTTGGCATGCCGAGAGGATTCTGGTCATTTGTCGGGACTGCTGGAGAAATACAATGATCTGTTCGAGACTACCTAGGGTCATCCGCCGAAACGTCCAGTCGAGCACGAAATTCAACTTGTGTCCGATGCGACACTACCCAATCTGAGTATGTATCGCAACTCAGTATTGGAGAATGAAGAGATCAAGAGACAACTTGGTGAGTTACTAAACGATGGTGTCATTCAACCGAGTAGTTCACCTTGTGGATCTCCTGTGGTGTTAGTACCAAAGAAAGATGGGACTTGGCATATGTGCATCGACTATCGAGCACTGAACAAGATCACCATCAAGAACCGGTACCCCCTTCCTCGTATTGATGACCATCTGGACCAATTGAAGCATGCTGTTGTCTTCGCCAAATTGGATCTTAAGTCAGGATATCATCAAGTCAGCATCCGAGAGGAGGATACGTGGAAGACAGCGTTCAAAACACGACAAGGTCTGTTCGAATGGCTGGTCATGCCGTTTGGTCTCTGCAACGCCCCGGTAACTTTCATGCGTCTTATGAATGACGTATTGAGACAGTTCATCGACGACTTTGTGATCGTGTACCTCGATGACATATTGGTTTATAGTCGTTCGTGGGATGAGCACCTCATTCATGTCGAAAAGGTGTTCGAACAGCTTTGGCAACATCGACTTCGCCTCAACCGTAAGAAGTGCGAGTTCGGCCAACAAACTCTCTTTTACCTCAGATTCATGGTCGGCAACGGCATGTTGCAAATCGACCCGGACAACGTAAAAGTGATTCGTGAATGGGCGCGACCGCGAACAGTTACGGATGTGCGTAGTTTTGTGGGAGCATGCCAATACCTTCGGAAGTTCATCCGACACTTCGCGATTATGGCTTATCCATTGCATGCATTAACCAGGATCGATCAGAAGTTCGAGTGGACAGGGAAACATGAGGACACGTTTCTCTTGCTAAAAAGGAAGATCAGCGAGGCGCCTGTGTTAGCTTTGCCGAATCTCCAGAAACCGTTCGAACTAGAAACCGATGCCTCAGGTTATGCGATGGGCGCAGTGCTCATGCAAGAAGGTCGACCAGTGGCATATCACTCCGAGTTATTCCAGGGAGCTCAGAAAAACTACCCGACTTATGATAAGGAGTTATGTGCACTGCATCAGGCTGTGAAACATTGGTGGTGTTATCTCTTGGGTAAAGAGACTGTTGTCCACACCGACCATCAACTATTGCAATATTTGCAAACTCAGTGCAAGCTACAGCAAGTTTGACACATGAAGTGGATGTAGTATCTGCAGTAGTTTAATTTGGTGATTAAGTACAAGAAGGGCGTACACAACAAATTGGCGGACATGTTGTCATGACCACCAGTTACGACCCTCTGTTTATCAACGTTCATGCAGATCGAGCCCTCATGTCATGATGACTATGTCACTATGTACAGTGAAGACCCTGATTTTCAAACAGCACTGACTGAGGTCAAAACAGGGAACCCTACAGAGTTCGTTCGTCGAGAAGAACTCTTGTACAAGGGAAATTTACATTGCATACCTCGTGGAGCACCTCGAATTCAAGGGATGCGAGAAGCGCACACATTGAAGGTTGCTGGTCACTTTAGGGTTACAAAGACGTTGCAAAATCTTCACCGACATGTGTTCTGGCCACGTATGCAGCAAGATGTGGCTAGTTTTGTTCGAGGCTGTGGTCTCTGCAGCATCTCGAAACCGGTAAACCGAAAATTGGATTTGTACACTCCTTTGCCAGTTCCATCGCGACCATGGGAGAGCATATCCATGGATTTCTTAGGAGGATTGCCTAAGACCTGACGTGGGAACGGCAATCTATTCGTGGTTGTTGATCGGTTCTCCAAAATGATTGTTCTTATGCCTTGTCGAAAGACTATCACAGGGGAAGAAGCAGCTTGGGTATTCTTTCAACACGTTTGGACACACTTCGGATTGCCGACTTCTATTGTGTCTGATCGCGATACCCTGTTCCTTAGTCACTTTCGGCGATCGCTCTGGACGATGATGCACACCAAGCTAAAGAGGAGTACTGCTTTTCATCCACAAACTGATGGTCAAACCGAGGTGGTAAATCGCACAGTCGTTCATCTCTTGAGAGGATATAACTCGAAGCACCCGAAGACCTGGGATGAAAGCATACCGTACCTGCAGTTTGCTTTTAATCGAGCAGTACATGGTTCGATTGGAAAGTCGCCGTTTGAGGTCTGTTTAGGATTTCTACCACAGAGTCCATTCGACATGGAGTTTGTGATCCCTACCTCAGCACAGAACAGCAAGGAAGCATCTGATCAAGATCGAGCACAAAAATTCCTGGAAGGTTGTCGTGGTATTGCGAATACCCCGGCAGGTTTTGTGAACGATCCTAGCGAAGATTACGCGGCGCGGGCTGACCGGATGACCGGTCCTCCCCCGCCGGACAAACACAAGAATTGACACGAGGATTTATACAGGTTCGGGTCCCGGTGGGGGCCCTAGTCCTGTCGGTGCGCTCCCGACCGGAGTCGGCCGGGGAGGCTTCCTCTGGGGGAGAGGCTTCCGGAGCACACCTATTAGTTTTTTAGCTATTCCAACAAATGAATCACCTGCTTACAACTGAGGGGTACAAGGGCTATTTATAGCCCCAAAAAGAAGCAAAAAACCAGAACTACCCCGAAAGCCACCGTCGGATTGAGGGACAGGAACGTCCTTCTCCCTGTCAAACGCTTTGGATGCTTGACAGGTGGTCGCTGATTCCCGAGGCGCTCCTCGCGTGACCTGCACGTGATAAACAACTCGAGAATTCACCTTTAGAAGGGCGATGAGGCCCGGGACCGACGCCGGAGGCCAGGTCCTGGGGGCCAAAGGGCGACACCCGGGGAAGCACCGGAGGCCAGGTCCCCGGGCAAATGGCTGCGCCGGAGGCCAGGTCCCCGGGGCCAAAAGGCGGCGCCTGGGGAGGCACCGAAGGCCATGTCCCTGGGCAAATGGCGGCGCCCGGGACGGCGCCGGAGGCCAGGTCCCGGGGGCCAAAAGGCGGCGCCCGGGGAGGCATTGGAGGCCAGGTCCCCAGGCAAATGGCGGCGCCCAGGATGGCGCCGGAGGCCAGGTCCCGGGGGCCAAAAGGCGGCGCCCGGGGAGGCACCGGAGGCCAGGTCCCCCGGCAAAATGGCGGCGCCCGGGACGGCGCCGGAGGCCAGGTCCCGGGTGCCAAAAGGCGGCGCCCGGGGAGACGCCGGAGGCCATGTCCCCGGGCAAATGGCGGCGCCCGGGACGGCGCCGGAGGCCAGGTCCCGGGGGCCAAAAGGCGACGCCCGGGGAGGCACTGGAGGCCAGGTCCCCAGGCAAAAGGCGGCGCCCGGGGACCCTGAGGCCAGGTCCCCGGGCAAATGGCGGCGCCCGGGACGGCGCCAGAGGCCAGGTCCCGGGGGCAAAAGGCGGCGCCCGGGGAGGCACCGAAGGCCAGGTCCCCGGGCAAATGGCGGCGGCTGGGGCGGCGCCGAAAGCCAGGTCCAGGGGCCCAAAAGGCGACGCCCGGGGAGGCACCGGAGGCCATGTCCCCGGGCAAATGGCGGCGCCCAGGACGGCGCCGGAGGGCAGGTCCCGGGTGCCAAAAGACGGCGCCCGGGAGGCCCCGGAGGCCATGTCCCCGGGCGAACGTGACACAACTTACCTGGACTTAGCCTCACGGAGATTTCCCCCAACAGGAGCCCCCCATGCCCCCCGGGGATGATACTCGAGTCCCCGGTGGGTATGGTACATGTTACCGGGAAAATCTCCGAACCAAGTCACTGGAGCCGTGACGCTTCGGTTTCCGCGCCCCGCACTTAAGGCCGCACCGCTTCGCCATAAATGCGCTCGCGGTTCGAACCGGGGCCTCGATTCGAGCGCCAATCCCTTCGTTTCCCGCGCACGGTTTGAACTTCAACGGTCCAGATTGCTCCGCGGGGTGCCACGTGGCGCCCATCTGGACCACGGCTCGCCCCTATAAATAGGGCCTTGGGGGGCCCGGGAACTTCATTCCAAACTTCTCCTCCTTAGAGCGTTTAGCTCTCCCAGTAGCTCTCTCACGGTAACCCTCTCCCGGTAACTAGCTCCCGGTAACAAGCGTCCGGAACTTCTTAGACGTAGCCTCCTGAAAAGTTAGCCTTTGGAATAAACTAACCTGATGGCACTGAAGGGTCGAGCGAAGACGACCGAGGTGCCCCCGGAAGAGGCCGCTCCGGACTTCCTCTGGGCGTCCGAGTTCATGGCCGAGGACGCGGAGTCCTTGGTCGAGCGCGGGGTCGTCGAAGACGGGACATCCGGGTCCCCGCGAAGAGAGACGGAGCCCGCCGCCCCAGGCCCGGAGAGGTCGTGGCCTTCGAGGCCTTCCTGGAGGCGGGGCTCGGGCTCCGGGAGTTTTTGAAGGAGTACGGGGTGGCGCTCAACCACCTCACCCCGAACGCCATCGTCTGGATGGGCCTCTTCATCTGGCTCTTCGAGACGGCGACCGGGAGGGAGCCCACCCTACGCGTCTTCCGGTACTTCTACGAACCGGCGGCGCGGAGCTCCCACCTGGTGAAGGGGGCACCCAAGTCCCCCCTTGGCTCGGTGATGGTGCAGATGCTGCCGTCCCAGGTGGCCGACTACCCGGCAGCAGCCTCCCAGGACCATTGGGGCGACTGGATCCGGAGGTGGTTCTACCTCCGGGTCCTGGACGACGAGGTGACGTACGCCCTGGAGCCCGCCTCTTATAGCAGGTCGTCCACGCCGAAGCCTCCGGTGTGGACGGACGAGGAGCTCGAGCTCCTCGGCAAGGTGATCATCTCCCGGAAGACCCGCTCTATGCGGGACGCCGCCGAGGAGATGATGCTCCTGAGGATCTCCCCCTTCGCACGCGGGAGGAGGGGGATCGGCATGGGCCCAGAGCAGTGGCCCCCAGTCAAGCCGGTGACCCGACGTAAGTCCCGGTAACCTGCTTCATTGCACTTACAAATTTTTCAAAATTTGACTAACTCTTTACCTCTTGTAGTCCGGCCGTACCCGGCGGCGCGGGAGAAGGCGGAGAACCTCCTGGGGAGGTAATTCGCCGACGAGCACGAGCGCGTCGTGCGCCTCGTGGGGGAGGGCCCTCCCCGGAACCTGGTGGCTGAGGCCTACGGGCTGAAGCTCCCGGAGAGGAAGCCCCTCCCCACCCCCGGGTCACACAAGCGGGGGAAGGACGCGGCCGGGGGCTCTGAGCCTAAGAAGGCAAAAGTCCAAAAAGCCCCCGGCCCGTCGACGACGCCGGCGGTGACACCGGCGAAGCCCCGGGACGTGACTCCCGGGACCGAGCGCGCCCGGGCGCCACCCCGGAAGGAAGCAACAACCCCTCCCCCGAAGAGCCCCGTCGAGGCCCGGGGGAAGGAACCGGCCGCTGACGGGGCCGCCTCCGACTCGGCGAACTACACCCCATCGCCGCCTTCGATAGCAGCCCGCCAGCACCCCCGGCCCCCTTGGAGCCGGAGAAGCTGGAGGTGTTGTTCGCGGAGGCCTCGCCTCCGCAGATGGAGTGGCCCGTGGACAAAGGGGGGAGCCCCTCGGTCTACGAGGTCCCGCCGGAAGTGGGGGCCCCGGGGGACCTCCCGCCCGGGAAGGGGAAAGGGTTGATGATCCCCCCCCGGCGAGGGACCCCTTCCGGGGCTTCCTCGGCCACTTCCTCTGGGGGCACCTCCGCAACGAAGACGACAACGACCACCACCCCGACCGAGGTCGTGCCGGGCGCCCAGGTCCGGGAGCCCACTACCGGTCGCGGCGGGACCAGCGCCGGGTGGGAGACCCCCCTGCTATCCACAGGGGAGGTCGAGCGCTACACGGAAGGCCTGCAGACACCAAAGGTCCAGGCCTTCGTCGCGGGGGGACGCTCCACGATCGCTTCGCGGAGCTTCGGTCCCTCCAAGCCCAGGTATTCACCCGAAGCGGTTGTCGCTTTCTTTTGGCTCCTTGCATCAAAAATTTTTCTAACTCTGGAATTTGTAGGGAGCAGCAATTACCTGGGGCGTCGAGCAGCGCGTCATCCAGCTACTCAAGGATGCGGAGGACAGGGCTGCCTCCTTCTTGAGCCAGCGGGACGAAGCTCTCCCGGAGTTGGCCCGGGTTCGAGCCCAGGTCCACATCTCGGAGACTTTCAACGGCCGTCTCCGGGAGGAGGCGAAGGCGAAGGAGGAGGCCTTCCGGGAGCTCGAGGGGTCGAGCGTCCTGGCGGTGGTGGGCGCGGGCCACTCCGTCCGCTCGGCCCTCAAGAGCCTTGGCATAAGCCTAGGCTCCAGGGGTGGCTCGGAGGTGCCCCCGGCCACACTCGCGGAGGCTGTGCGTTTTCTTAACGCACAAGTCTCCGTGATCCCGGAGGCCGCGGATGCCCGGGCGCGAGGCCGGGCGATCCCCGTCGTCGCAGCCGCGGCCGGGCTCGTCGAGCACCGGGGAGTGGGCGCCCGGGCGATCGGGGGCCGCATCCCGCGGAGCTTCCCCGAGTTCTTCGAGCCCTCGCGCCGGGAGGTGGAGCAGCTCGCCGGGGACTTCTACGACCGGATCATCCGGGTGAGGTTCCCGACACCGGCACCTCCGGCCGCGGACGCCCCAGCCCCGGCACCGGTGGAAGCCCCCCGGGGGGAGGACACCAATGAAAAAGTATGAGCCTCCCCCCGGGTCTTAGTTAGGACCCTTTTCCTTTCTTAGGACTTTTGATCCCAGTAGCTTCTTAGAAGAAGCCTCGGACACTTGTAAAAAGATATTTTGAATGCAATAGAGTTAGAAATTTTTCTAAGTCTTTGAATTGAATGCTATGTCACCAGGGTTCCCAGGAGGTTACTCCCGGGCGGAGGTCCGGGAGGGGCTCTCCGGGGGACGCCCAAGCGGCTTTAATATTGCTAAGCCTCATCTCTGGGGAGGGCAGCGGGGACGCCGTCCGGGAGCCCGTCACGTTAAGGTGGCATCCGGAGTGGCACTTGGACAATTTTGACAATCATCGCGCCAAATTGACCCCCCCTCGTCCGGGGTTCCAGATGATACGTCCTCTTCGGATACTTCCACCGGCGGGATACGAGTTCTGGCCCGAAGATGTGCTCTGGGACGCTCAGCGCCGTGTGCGCGCATTGTACCGGGACTTGGCCCGGGAGCTAGCGGAGAGCCTTCGGGAGTATTAGGCGTAAGAGCCTTAGGATGTAGAGGATCCCCCGGGTTAGAGCCCGGGTTGTACCATTTCTGAAACCCACTGGAGGGGGAAGATGTCCTCCAGGTTTGACAATCAATAAAGCTGTTCGCTTGCTTCTTCTTTCGTTGTCTTTTTATTTTTTCTTCTTGGATGGTCTGGACGACTCCTTTTCACAAGAATGAGCTAATTTTGGTTGTGGGCGGTGCGGTCGACACCCGGGGGTTCCTTATCCCCCCCGCCCACAGCGGGCCGGAGGATAGCTCCGCGCGTTGTGGGTGCAGCAAGGCCCCCGGGACGGAAGTGACCTATAGCATAAGAATTTTTCTAAGTTAGAAAATTTTAAAACGAGGTTTCCAAGGGAAAGACCTTCTGGGAGACAATCGTCCGGTCGCCGTGAGAACGGGGAGCCGGGAACAAGGCCTCGTGTGGAAGAAACATCCAAGAAAACCCGATGAGATTTTCGGAGATGAGGATCGTTCGGTCACCGTGAGAACGGCGAGCCGGGAATAGGGTCTCCGGGGAAGAAATGTTCGAGAAATCCATAACTTCTCCGGGAGACAATCGTCCGGTCACCGTGAGAACGGGGAGCCGGGAATAAAGTTGCCGGGAGGCAATCATCCGGTCGCCGTGAGAACAGGGAGCTGGGAATAAAGTCGCCGGGAGGCAATCATCCGGTCGCCGGGAGGCAATCATCCGGTCGCTGTGAGAACGCGGAGCCGGGAATAAGGTCGCCGGGGACCAAATATCCAAGAATGCCATTAGACGTCCCACTGGGAAGAGCGTCTACTCCCGGAGGAGGAAGAGATATCCAAGAAAGCCATTAGACGTCCCACTGGGGAGAGCGTCTACTCCCGGAGGAGGAAGTGCCCGAGGACGGGTCTTGAGTGTTTGGGTAGGGGACTAGTCTCCCAAAGTGACTCGTTACCATGGCCGCTGGGGACCGGGTTGCCGCTTACACCCTCAGTCCACGAGGGCTGATCGTAAGCCGCCCTACAGGGGGGACTTGCTGGGTCTGGGCCCACTTCCTCACGGGGAGGGCATCCTCACGGGGAGGGCTTCCTCGCGGGGAGGGCATCCTCGCGGGGAGGGCATCGCCGCTAGGGCCGGTAATGAGAAGAACCTGCAATGAGACAGTTGAAGAGCAAGACCTATGTATTGCTAACAAAATGAAGTACAGTGCCTCCCCCTGCGAAGTCGCGAAACGGGAGGAAAAGGTAAGTACAGTGTCCCTCCTCCCCCTCCGGCGTGACCGCTCCGGGGGAGAGGACAGGCCCGTAAGGCTAAACATAGAACTTGCGAAGTAGACGCAAGTTCCACGTGTGCTTCAGCTCCTGCTCTTGAAGGTTGGAGAGCTTGTAAGCCCCCGAGCCCAGGACCGCGGAGATCCTGTAGGGGCCCTCCCACTTGGGGGAGAGCTTCCCCTGGGCTTTGGGGTCTGTGGCGCGCTTGAGGACAAGGTCCCCAAGGCGGAAAGCTCTCTCGCGCACGCGCTGGTTGTACGCGCGCGCCATCTCTTGCTCGTAGATGGCGTGGCGGAGGAGCGCTCGGTCGCATTCCTCCTCCACGAGGTCGATCTCCAGGCGCTGGTTGGCCTCGCTGGCCTGGTACGCTGCGGGCGTGGCTCCCCCTAGGAGCTCGACCCGCAGTGACCGGAAACCGATCTCCAGGGGGAGGACTGCCTCCGCCCCGTAGACCAGGGAGAAGGGAGTACGCCCCGTCGCCCGGGACGGGGTCGTGCGCATGGAGCAGAGGATGCTAGGGAGCTCCTATGCCCATGCACCCCGTTTGCTCGAGTCTTCGGCGCAACCCCTGTAGGATCACGCCGTTGACCCTCTCGACAGCCCCATTGCTCCGGGGATGGGCCACTGAGGCGAAGTGGATGAAGAGCCCCAGGCCTTCGCAGAATTCCCGGAAATAAGCCGAGTCAAATTAGGTCCCATTGTCCACGGTGATTTCCCGGGGGACACCAAAACGACATACGACGTTTTTCCAGAAAAACCGCTGGACGGCCCGGGACGTGATGCTGGCCAAAGGCTCCGCCTCAACCCACTTTGTAAAATAGTCGACCGCGACTACCGCATACTTGTATCCTCCGGGTGCTGGGGCGAAGGGCCCTAAGAGGTCCATCCCCCAGCGCACGAAGGGCCAAGTGATGGGGATTGTCTGCAGCGCTATAGGGGGGAGGTTCGAGCCCTTGGCCATCTTCTGGCATGCTTCGCACGCGGAGACAAGGTCTCGCGCGTCGCGCATGACCGTGGGCCAGTAGAAACCCTGCCGGAGGGCCTTGGCCGCAATGGCACGCGGGGCTAGGTGAGAACCACAGCTCCCCGCGTGGATGTCTTCGAGAAGTTGAAGTCCTTCTGGCCGGGGGAGGCAGCGCAGGAGGGCGGAAGCCCCCCGCTTGTAGAGCCTCCCCTCCAGCAGGAGATATGCCCGGGCTTTAGCCCGGAGGCGTTAAGCCTCGGTCTCACTACGAGGGTCCCCCTCCCCCTTGATGAAGGAGATGAGGGGGTCCATCCAAGACGGAGTCCGGGTGATCTCGGCGACCTCCGGGACATGAGGCTCGTCGCCCGTGTCCGGGGAGGCCACCGAGGGCTTTGTGACGATTTCCAAGAAAGCCCCCTTGGGGAGTGATTCCCTCGCGCTTGCGGCCCGGGCCAAGGCGTCGCCCCGGTCATTGTCCCTTCACGGGATATGCCGGGCCTCGAGGCCGTCGAAATGCCTCTCCATCTTTCGCACCGCCTGCAAATAAAGACTTAAGTTTGCGTCATGCCACAGGTAAGACTTGTCCATTTGGCAAACTACGAGCTGAGAATCTCCCTTGACTAGGAAGCGCCGGATACCCAGGGAGCGCGCAAGGCACATCCCGAGGAGCAAAGCCTCGTATTCGGCGACGTTGTTAGTTGCGGGGAACTCGAGCCGCGCGGCGTACTCGAGTTCCTTCCCCTCGGGGCTCCGGAGGACTACTCCCGCACCAGCCCCGGTGAGACACAGCGACCCATCGAACATGAGAGTCCAATGATCACTGCGTCGGGGCGGCACAGGGAGGTCTTCGTCCCCGGACCCAGAGGCGGGAGTCCAATCTGCGACAAAGTCGGCGAGGACCTGCGACTTGATTGCGAAGCGGCCGGTAAGGGACAGGGAGAAGGTGGCTTCTTTGTTTCGCAGTACCTCCCCCAGGGGGAGGGACGACGGGACGGTGATGGGGTGCCCCAGGAAGTAATGGCGAAACTTCTGAGACGCCATCAGGAGAGCGTAGCAGATCCTCTCTATTTTCGTGTACCGAGTTTGGCCCCTTGGAGGGCCTCACTCACGTAGTACACGGGACGCTGCTGCCCCCCTTGCTCCTTCACCAAGACCGCGTTGACGGCGACGGGGGTCGCGACGAGGTAGAGGAGCAAGGGCTCTTCTGGAGACGGACTCACGAGCATTGGAGGGCTCGTGAGGTACTTCTTGAGGTCGTCGAACGCCTCCTGGGCCTTGGGGGTCCAGCAGAACCCGTCGAGCCCTCGGAGGATCTTGAAGAACTGGAGGCCTCGCTCCCCCGACCGGGAGACGAAGCAGCTTAGCGCGGCTAGGTGGCCGGAGAGCCGCTCGACATCCTTGACGGAGCGCGGCGGGGGCATGTCTAGGAATGCCCGGATCTTCTCGGGGTTTGCCTCAATGCCCCGCTGGGACATGAGGAAACCTAGGAGCTTCCCCCCGCGCACCCCGAAGGCGCACTTCTCCGGGTTGAGTTTGAGCCCGAACGCGCTGAGGTTTCGGCCAGGTCGTCGATGTGGGAGGCTGTAACACCCAGGTTTTGGGGGTGAAAAGTTTTTGCATAAAATCCTGCATGCATGTATCCCTGTAGTTGTAGCCAGATCAGCTGAACCCTAATCTCTCCCAAACCCTAAAAATCTCCAAATCTATTCTCTAGATCCAGATCAAGATCTGACCATCCAGATTTAACCTACCAATTATTCTGAAGATAAAAGTCTTCAGGAACCAAATTGAATTCTAACCCTAACTCCCAGTATCTAAGTCTTTTTCTGTTTTCGAAAACAGGAAATTCAGATTTACCCTAAGTACCCCAGTTTCCAGATAACTGAGTTATCATGGTTTAACCCTATCCAGACTCAAGTATCTTTTGGAATATGTTTGTAGGTATATCCTCAACTTACTTCAAAAAGTTGGGAACCAGATTGTTTCATCTAAGTACTTTTCGCAGTTTAGTCCAAATTTTACTGCGAATAAGTCCTTTCTATGTTTACTTGGAAGCCTGAAAAGGCTAAAATCCACGAATCAGCTCCAAATACAGAATTTCTTCAGGGAACACCTCCCAAATACTATTTGATACAGATTTCCCTTCTAATCAGTCTTCCAAATCTCACCCTAATTACTAGAATTCGAGATCGACAAAATCCAGATCTATTTTACCCTAATTTTACCCTATTTTCGAAAATAGGTGAAATACCTCAAACCTTATCAAATTTTCTCCAGATTTGAGCTAAATGAGTATTAATAGAAATATTATACTCATCCATGAAATCAAATTCGAAATTAAACCTCTTTAAAACCAGATTTACAAATCAGTCCACTTTTCAACCAAAATCATCACAATTATACCCCTGGTTCGACCAAAACCTGCTGTTCACGACCAGATCAGCTAATTTCGACTTCGACCTCACCTCAGTTCACGACCAACCAGTGCAACCGACCAGAAAGTGATTTCGACCAGCCCTGTTGCTTCGACCATGACCTGGACGCAGCGCACGAGCACGGGAGCTTCGACCTGTACATTGCTGTGCTCGTGTTTTCTTTGACCTGCTGCACTGCTACAGTAGCCACGTGGTCGCCACCTTCGCCAGTACCTCGACGCCGCGTGTGTGCTCGCCATTTGCCACTGTGGACCTTCCCCGGCGCGACTCACAGCCATTGTTTTCTCCCGTTTGCACGCCACCAGCAATGGTCGACGCAGGAGCTTTGCGCCACGTGGAGAACTCGCCGCGGCCAGCCATCAACTTGCCCTCACATCACTTGCAAAAGCCTTGACGGCCGCTGAACCAAGTCACCTCGACGCCAGCTCGCCGTGAAGTCGCAATCCAGTCTTTTCCTTGCCGGCTTCAACTTCCCGTGCATTTCTAGCCGTTGCATCGCCTCCAAAACCTCTATAAATAGCCTCTGGCCTCAGTGAAACACCACACACCCACCAGAAGCACCTCAGTCCTCAAACTCGCCGTCTTCTTCTTCTTCCCCGGTGAGCAGCAAAGGGAGCTTCGGTGCCAAGCTTCTCCACTGCTTCCTACTTCGATCCAACACCCCCAGTGAGCTTCTCTCATCTCCCTCATGCTTCTCAAGCTTGGAATTTAGTTCAAATGCTTTCTGTCACCGGCAATCGCCGTGTTTCATCTAGAACTCTGATGAGCAATTAACCCTCACCTAAATTGAATTGATCTTCGAGCCAGTAGTGAAAGATGCTTAGAATAGCTCACTTAAGACCCCTGAGCTATTGGTTTGAACAAATTCGTTGTAAAACAAAAACCCCCAATTTCCTGCCATGAACATGAACTTGTACTTACTGATTTAGCTTCTCTGTTGAGCAATCTATTAATCTAACTTCACCAATGCATTTCTAGTACCCTGAGGACCATACACATGCAAGGAATTGAGTTCAATCACTTTAAATCAGAAATGCCCAAATCAGATTTGAGTTCATCTTTTCTCCAGCCAGTATCTTCCAAATCCAGCCACTCCAGCTCAAACCACTTTGCCATTTAGATGTTTTGGACCATTCTGAGCAACTTTTTCTTCTATCACGACTTCTAATTCGGCCTAGATTGTGAGATATAGCTATGCCCTAGTTACTGCACTGTTTATGTTGCATGTGCTCCAGGCCAGTCAACTTCTTGCCAGTTTTCATCACTTTTCGGCCATCTCCTGCCCTAGATCCTGTTGAGACATTTGTTCCTGTTACAAATGTCTAACTACCAGACAAAGTGTTGCATCATTTGGAGCCCTAGATCAAAAGTTATGGCAAACCCTAGTTTCTGGCCATGTCAACTCTATGTCAAACTATGCCAGTCAGTGGCATTAGCCCTGTTCACCCACCTCTGGTCATGAAAAACAGAAAATACTTTGTCAAATAGTTGCCTCACTAACTTGTGCACCATATGCTTGAATCAAAACCCATTTTGGCCACTAGAAACTGTTCAAACCATGTCAATGCCATTCTTGGGCATTGTCAACCTATGTCAGCCAATGGCATTGGGCCAGTTCGACCCCTTCTGGGTATGCAAACTGAACATAACTTTGTCCCTTAGACTCCTGATGTTGTGATCTACATTTTATTCTACTGTCACAACTTGAGTTGAGCCCTCTATCATCCATCGACCCTATGTCGATGCCTTGAACCAAATGTCAACCTAAAGACGTTCGCTGTTTTTGAGCGAACCAGTCGCAACCTTGATATCACTCTGATATTTTGGAACCTTTGGAACCTTGTAAACCTTTGACGACTAATCTTAACCCTAGTTTCCATATTTTAACCCTAATCGCTCTCAAATCTTGTATCGCCGAGACGCGTTTACCTTGCATTATCGCATATAGTGGATTAGTAAGAGTAGGATTGATTGTAATGCCTGTTTGCTTGTTTGATCCTTGTTCAGAGCAAGAGTTTGAGTTCGAAGACTTCGTCGCAGACCCGACATCAACTGCTGTTTCTTACGACGCGGAAGGCAAGTCATATTCTTGAACATCTTGAACCTATATTTTATGAATTGCTAGAATATACCTTGATTATAAAATAATATTGCATGAGAAAGATTGAGAATGGTTGAATTATGAAATGGCAGCATCAGGCTGATGCCTGTGAAATGTGAATTGATCAAATAATGAGCCATGAACTAATATATTATATATATATTTATATTCATGAAATAAAACCCCTAGTCGTGACCAGTATTTTGGTATGGAATGGTGAAAGCACTGGAGGTGTTTGGTCGCACAGGATGTGCCAGCACTGGAAGTGCATGGATTGTGGTATGATCTGGTCACTGGCATATAAGGACTAGAACCTTGTGTTGTGCGTCTAGTGGCATGATTAACGTGCCGACCGTAAGCCTGGTATGGGACAGGCCTGAACAAGTAGTATGTGGATCACACATGAGACCCCAATAGGACAAACTCACGATTAAACACGGGGTGCGCTCCAACACAAATCACTGGATGTGATCATGCACGCTGACCCTGAGGGGAAGATGCCAATTAGTTGGGGTTGTGTAACCCTGCCACAACTGTGGTTTGCGTGCAAAAAACCACGGGGTCTGGGGTGAATTGTGTGTGAAACATGGCAAAAGTTCTTGTTATCTCCACCTTGCCACTCACAGTATGAAGTGAGTCAGGGGTCCAATCCTTGTGATAGGAAGGGCATGAAAGTGGATATATCTTGCGGGTAAATTGGTACCCCTCTGCAGAGTTAAAAATGTATTCGAATACTTCGTGCTCCCGAGTTTTAGGAGTATGCCGCGGTGGATTAAATCCACGGGGTGTGACACAAGTATTGTTTTATAAATTAAAATTTGTTAGTTCAAGATTACCCAAATGACATGTGTTGTCATGATAAGGGGTGCTGCCATGGGCTGTCATGTGTTGACGTGTCGCGGTAGTAACATAATTTAGTGATCATGTGATATCTAAGAGGCATGTGGATTGTGCCCTAAGTATATGAAATGCTGCCATGAGCATGAGATTTGAAAAGCTTGGAAGAAAAGTATTTATGGAAAAACCCTCTCACCTCTTTTCCCTCAATAGCATAGGATCATGTCATCTCTACTATACGTATCTCTACTCTTACCTATGACTTGCTGAGTACGTAAGTGCTCACCCTTGCAACTTATCAACAATAGACGGAGTGCTACAATACCAAGACGAAGGCTTGGAAGATTTCGTGGATCCAGAAGGAAGAGAGCCAGTTTTGCCAGAGCCCTGAAGTGTGCTGTTCTGCTGTCAACTTCTTACAATTGTGGGGGTTTCGCCTAGCTTCCGCCGAGTAGTTGTCTTTTGTTTTAATTAGACCATTTGTGCCGTGAAGGCATTGTATTACTCTTTTATTGTACCAGGCCAGCAGGCCATACTGTTTATGAATGATATTTTGTAAGTTACTCTGCTGCAATGAACTCCTGTGCTTGACTTATCCTGGGAAGTCAGTGGTATGTATGTATGAGGCCAGCTGCAGCGAGCTAGGTCTCCACGGGAGTAGTCGTGGTACCCTGTGCGGGGCGCGACACAGAAAAAGTGGTATCAGAGCAGCATGAGAACTTGACTGTAGGACGACACCTTTAGGAATTGGCTCGCCAGGAAGGCGTAGTTTATTTAAAAATCTATTTTCTAAAAACACTATTTTTGAAAACAGGAGCCTTGTAGCTTCTAAAAGTTTTGGATTTCAAAAGTCTTACTTGGCTTTTCTAAAAATTCGGCAAGATGTCGAGAGAGCGTTCTGCTTTTATAGAGTGCCTCAGGAGTTGGGCTACGTTGATACGGCACATAGCCTAGTTCTTTTGGTAGAACCCTGTTCGAGTAGTTAGTCGACCGTCGTGGAGGATTAGCCGGGAAAGGGTAGTATAGATTGAGCAGGTGGATGCTCTTGCTAGCTTTTGTGCTCTGCCGTTGCTTTCGCAATGGTTAACTTGTTTACTACGGCTAGAAGCCTAAGTGTTTTGTGTATTAAATAGTTGCATTAATTTCCGCATTAGTGCCCTAGTTCTCTCTTAGTTAGTTAGACCTATCTGCCTTCCTTCAGAAGAATCAGTATGGTGTACACGAAGAGAAGATCACAAGGTAGTCAAGAGGACACGGAGCAAGCTTCACCCAGGGAAGACCCTGCAAGGGGAGGACCTTCATCTCAACAGAGACCCCAGGAATCAAACCTTTCTCAGGAAGATCAGCCAACCCTCCAAGAAATTCTTCTCTCCATGGAAAAGAGCAGGCAGGAGGCACAAGCTGCCGACACCCAGTTGTTGGCTCAGATCATTCAAAAGATGCCAGGAGGGACATCTGAAGGAACTGCTGTTGGAACCCGACTATCGGATTTTCAGAAGACCCGGCCACCAACATTTGATAGTGCGACTGATCCCATCATCGCCGATGATTGGCTCAGGGACATCGAGAGGAAGTTGGATACAGTTAGTTGTAACGACCGAGAGAAAGTTTTATTCGGATCACACCAACTCACAGGAGCAGCAGCCGCATGGTGGATAAACTATCAAGAGGCTCACCCTGACAAGGATAACATATCCTGGACAGAATTTAAAGAACAATTCCGGAAATTTCACGTACCCATCGGTGTCATAGCCGCCAAACACCGAGAGTTCCGAAACTTGGTACAAGGGAGCCGGACCGTTACAGAATATCTACACCAATTCAGCCATCTAGCTCGCTACGCGCCAGGAGACATCGACACGGAGGACAAAAAGATTGAGCGCTTCACCGAAGGACTTCAGCACTATCTGTAGTACCAGATTGCCTCCCACGAATTTTCAGAGTTCGAAACCTTAGTCAATCGGGTATTGAAGGTGGAAGAAAAGAGGAGCATAGGAGAAGAAAGTCGAAAAAGGAAGATGCTACAGCAAGCACGGCCGCCAGCCAACCCAACCAGGGGAAGAGTCCCAACATCTCCCAATTTCCGACCAGTCTACCAAGCACCAAGATCACCAGCAACACCGTCATGTCCAGGCTGCAAAGGAGCTCACTACCAAAAGGACTGCCCTCATGCTAGAACTCAGTGTTTTCACTGTGGGCAGTATGGACACCGCAAAGACAGCTGTCCTTGGATTCAGCTCCCAACGTCAATAGCAAGATCGCAAGCTGGAACACCGTCGATGACATCCAGGACCACAGCTTCACCACCATTGCAGAGCCCCAGAGGAAGTTCGCCCAACAAAGGAGGAACCATAGCAGGCCGAGAACGAGGAAGAGGAAGAAGACAAATGGGAAGCTGAGGAGGCCAATTCAACTTCACCTCACTTCGAGAAGCAACCAGCACCACCAACATTCTCCTAGGTAGATTCTTGATCCAGTCTACATCTGCTTTAATATTGTTGATCCTGGAGTTACAAATTCATTCATATCAGAAGATTTTGCATTTAAAGTGGGAATACATATGGTACCTCTAGAGTACTCTATGGATATACAGACCCCAGGAGCTAAGCTGCCTGTATATTCAGCTTGCCATCATATATAACCTTCAGAGTAGAAGGGGAAGAGTTTATGGCTAGCCTATTAGTCCTAGAATTGCAAGGCCTAGATATTATATTGGGAATGGATTGGTTATCCCAACATAAAAGTATAGTGGATTGAGAGAGGAAAACTCTAAGCCTTGTTAGTAACCAGGGAAAGAAAGTCTTGTTTCATCTGGACAAGTCGTCAGTCGAGAAACCACAAGGGTCTATTCAAGCACTTTAGAAGGTATGCTTGGATCAAGTGCCCATAGTACAAGAATACTCGGACGTATTCCTAAAAAGAACTCCCAGGGATGCCACCTGATAGGGAGATAGAGTTTACCATTGAGTTTAAACCAAAGCGGCGCCTATAGCTAAGGGACCATTTAGGATGCCGGTAGCAGACTTAGAAGAGTTGAAAAGTCAGCTAGAGGAGCTAGAGAGTAAAGGATTTATCTGACCTAGTGCTTTACCTTGGGGAGCCCCAATGCTGTTGAAGAAAGATGGAACTCTAAGAATGTGCGTGGATTACCAAGCGCTGAATGAGATGGCCATTAAAGACAAGTATCCACTGCCAAGGATTGATGAACTATTCGACCAACTTCGAGGAGCCAGAATATTCTCCAAGATAGCCCAAAAGCCCGGCTATCACCAACTGAAAATCAGGAAGAAGGACATACCCAAGACTGCTTTCACTACAAGATATGGGCTATACGAGTTTACTGCAGTACCTTTGGACCGACTAATGCCCAGCAGCCTTCATGAACATCTTGAACAACACATTCATGGATCATCTTGATAAGTTGTCATTGTGCTCATAGACGACACCCTCATCTACTCTAGAAGTCCAGAGGAACATAAGCGGCACTTGCACAAGGACTTGAGAAGACTAAGAGAGTGCAAATTCTATATATGCCGAATCTGACAAGTGCGAAATTTTGGATGACAAAGATCTCATTCTTGGACATATTCTGACAAAGGAAGGAATTTTGGTACATTCCGCCAAGATTTCAGCAATCAAGGAATGGAAACAACCTACCAGCGTGTCAGCGATCAGAAGCTTTTGAGATTTGCAGGATTACTATCAGAGATTTATTGAAGGATTTTCTCAGATTGCTAAATCCCTTACCAATCGGTTTAGGAAGGAAGTCACATTTGAATGGACCGCCAAGTGCGAAGAAAGTTTCCAGAAACTTAAGGAAAAGTTAACAACCACACCAGTCCTCACATTGCCAGATAGTAAGGATGACTTCGAAGTATTCTGTGATGCTTTGAAGCTAAGCATAGGCTGTGTGTTGATACAAAAAGGCCAAGTGGTAGCTTATGATTCACGACAGCTAAAGCTGCATAAGGAAAACTACCCTATTCATAACTTGGAGTTAGCAGCGGTAGTACATGCCTTGAGGATATGGCAACATTACTTGCTTCGAAATAAGTGTGAAATCTATATGGATCATAAGAATCGCAAGTATATTTTCACCCAGGCAAAACTCAACATGCGCCAACATCGTTGGCTAGAGCTAATCAAGGACTATGACCTCAGCATTCTCTACCACCCAAGAAAAGCCAATGTGGTAGCAAACGCTTTGAGTAGAAAGGCCTACACTTTACAAGAAGTTGTGTTGAATAACCCACACTTACAGCAGGAATTGCAAGGACTAGAGATTGTGGTACCATTAGGGAGGTTAGCCACTCTCACGGTAATATCCCGACTCAAGGAACAAATAGAGAATGCTCAAAAGGAAAATAAAGAGATCTGCAAGATCAAGAGCAGAATCAGGTAAGGTAAGGCTCAGGATTTTTCTGAGGACGAACAAGGAATTGTATGGTACCAAGGAAGCATTGTGTACCTCAAAGCGCAGACCTCAAGGAGCTGATTCTGCATGAAGCTCATAAAACTCCATACTCAATACACCCTGGTAACACCAAGATGTATCAGGACTTGAAAACACGATTTTGGTAGGTCGATATGAAGAAAGAAATTGCAGCATACATTGTGAGATGTAACACGTGCTAGAGGATCAAGGCTGACTCTCAGAAGATAATCTCAGATCGTGGAAGTTAGTTTACCTCAAAGTTTTGGGACCAACTTCATGAAACCTTGGGAACCTAGATGCAGTTCAGCACTGCATATCATCCACAGACGGGGAAACAAACTGAGAGAGTCAATCAGATCCTGGAAGAATTGCTAAGAGCTTGCATTTTGAATAATGGGACTTCATGGGAAAAATGCTTACCATTTGCAGAATTTACCTATAACAACAGTTATCAGGCTAGTCTGCAAATGGCACCATTTGAAGCTTTATATGGACATAAGTGCAGAACCCCATTACATTGGAATGAGTCAGGAGGAAGGAACGTATCGGACCATTCAAGATACTCAAGAGAAAGAGGAGAAGTGTCCTATAAACTGGAACTACCATCAGAACTTGGAGGAGTACATGATGTGTTCCATGCCTCTCAACTTTGGAAATGCCTGGAAGAACCCGCGGACAGGGTAGAAACTCTTGGGTATTTTGTTGCAGAAGAACCTCACCTACCTTGAGCAACCACTCCGAATCTTAGCCAGAGATGAGCGTCAATTTCGAAGAAAGAAGATCAAGCTGTGCAAAGTTCAATGGAAAAAGAGGAAGATTTGCTTCAGACCTATCCCCATCTTTTCTCTTCTCTAGGCAAATCTCGGGGCTAAGGAGGGTAGGCTTGTAACACCCTGGTTTTGGGGGTGAAAAGTTTTTGCATAAAATCCTGCATGCATGTATCCCTGTAGTTGTAACCAGATCAGCTGAACCCTAATCTCTCCCAAACCCTAAAAATCTCCAAATCTATTCTCTAGATCCAGATCAAGATCTGACCATCCAGATTTAACCTACCAGTTATTCTGAAGATAAAAGTCTTCAGGAACCAAATTGAATTCTAACCCTAACTCCCAGTATCTAAGTCTCTTTGTTGTTATCTCCACCTTGCCACTCACAGTATGAAGTGAGTCAGGGGTCCAATCCTTGTGATAGGAAGGGCATGAAAGTGGATATATCTTGCGGGTAAATTGGTACCCCTCTGCAGAGTTAAAAATGTATTCGAATACTTCGTGCTCCGGAGTTTTAGGAGTATGCCGTGGTGGATTAAATCCACGGGGTGTGACACAAGTATTGTTTTATAAATTAAAATTTGTTAGTTCAAGATTACCCAAATGACATGTGTTGTCATGATAAGGGGTGCTGCCGTGGGCTGTCATGTGTTGACGTGTCGCGGTAGTAACATAATTTAGTGATCATGTGATATCTAAGAGGCATGTGGATTGTGCCCTAAGTATATGAAATGCTGCCATGAGCATGAGATTTGAAAAGCTTGGAAGAAAAGTATTTATGGAAAAACCCTCTCACCTCTTTTCCCTCAATAGCATAGGATCATGTCATCTCTACTATACGTATCTCTACTCTTACCTATGACTTGCTGAGTACGTAAGTGCTCACCCTTGCAACTTATCAACAATAGATGGAGTGCTACAATACCAAGACGAAGGCTTGGAAGATTTCGTGGATCTAGAAGGAAGAGAGCCAGTTCTGCCAGAGCCCTGAAGTGTGCTGTTCTGCTATCAACTTCTTACGACTGTGGGGGTTTCGCCTAGCTTCGGCCGAGTAGTTGTCTTTTGTTTTAATTAGACCATTTGTGCCGTGAAGGCATTGTATTACTCTTTTATTGTACCTGGCCAGCAGGCCATACTGTTTATGAATGATATTTTGTAAGTTACTCTGCTGTAATGAACTCCTGTGCTTGACTTATCCTGGGAAGTCAGTGGTATGTATGTATGAGGCCAGTTGCAGCGAGCTAGGTCTCTACGGGAGTAGTCGTGGTACCCTGTGCGGGGCGCGACAGAGGCTGCGCCGGGACTCTTGACGACCGCGTCGTCTACGTAGACTTCGACGTTGCGGTCGACTTGATCTTTGAAGACCAGCATCATGAGGCGCTGGAAGGTCGCCCCCGCGTTCTTGAGCCCCAAGGGCATATGGACGTAGCAGAAGGTTCCGAGGGGAGTTATGAAACTAGTCTTTTCCTCGTCCCCTTCTTCCATCCGGACTTGATGGTAGCCCGAGTAGGCGTCTAAGACGCTCATGAGCTCGCACCCCGCAGTGGAGTCGATGAGCTGGTCAATCCCCGGGAGTGGGAAGTTGTCTTTGGGGCAGGCGCGGTTAAGGTCGGTGAAGTCCACGCACATCCGCCACCTGCCGGTTGACTTCTTGACGAGGACGGGGTTCACGAGCCACTCGGGGTGCAGGACCTCCCGAATGAACCCCACCTCTCGGAGCCGGGTGATCTCCACCTTGATTGCTTCTTGGCGCTCAAGGGAAAGTTTCCACAGCTTCTGTTTGATCGGGGGGTGACCGGGGGCCACTGCGAGCTTTTGTTCAATGACCCCCCGGGCGACGCCCCGCATGTCCGAAGGCTTCCATGCAAAAACATCAGAGTTTTCGCGCAGAAAAGCCGCAAGTTGCGCTACATGATCCTCGGGGAGCTCCGCCCCGATCCAGATGGTTTTGTCCTCGTCGCCCGGGGACAGCAGGATCTTCCGGAGGCCCCCTTCCGGACGCGGCTTGAGGAGGGGCCTCCCGGGCGGTGGCGCAGCGGCGTCTAGTTCCGGGGGAGAAGCCTCCCCCCTGGCCGTCTTTGTGAGGTTGACGCTTCCGATTGTGGCCGCAGCGCACTCGTATAGAGCACGGGCCATGTCTTGGTCTCCCGGGACGTTGATCACACCATGCGGCCCGGGGATCTTCATGCAGAGGTAGTTTTGATGGGTGGCAGCCCCCAGCCGGTTGATTGTGGTCCTCCCCATTATCGCATTGTAGGAGGAGGGGAGGTCCACTACGTCAAAGCGGACCATCTCGGTCCGGTAGTTCTCTAGGGTGCCGAACGCCATAGGAAGATCTACCTTGCCCATGGGGTGGATCGCCTTCCCCGGGACAAAACCTTGCAGGGGCCAGGCAGCAGGCTGCAGGAGCTTCTCATCCACCTGCATCTCTTTGAAGGCCTTCAGGAATAGGACGTCGGCGGAGCTCCCGCCGTCCACAAGGATACGGGCCAGGTGGCAGTTGTAGATGGTCGCGGAGACAATGAGCGCGTCGTCGTGGGGGAAGCGAACCCCTCGCGCATCTTCCGCCGTGAAGGTGAGGGGGACGTCTGACCACTTAGGTGGCGGGGACGCGTGTAGCACCCCCACAACCTTGACCTCGCGCGCGTAATCTTTACGCTGGCCCTTAGAGTCCCGCTCGGAGGCGGACCCTCCCACGATGACGTTGATGCGGCGCTGAGAAGTTTGAAAGGGGAGAGCTTCTGAAGGCTCCCCCTCCTGCGTCTGCTGACCCCCCGCGGGAGCGGGAAGGGCCGGAACAGCTGGCCGAGGGAGCAAGGAGGCCGGAGTCCCCTCCCCCTGCCCGCGCTGGTCGAGGAACGCCGCGAAGTGCTGCAATAGCTGGTTGCAGTCTCGGGTAGCATGGGTACTGGACCCGTGGAAGCTGCACCACAGTCCTTCGCGCTTTCTCCCCGCGGGGCCTTCCCGGCCACGTCAAGACTGTCCTCCCCCATTGACGAGGATTGACACCCGAGTCAGTTCAAATAAATGCACTGTTGGCTCAAGACAGATTCGAGTCAGACACGTGCCCGGCGGTGTGAACTCAAGTCATTCTGAGAAGCATCTGCCTAAGGTCGCAGGCTTTGCGCGATCAGGTCGCAAGCCTCGTGCGATCAGACCACAGGCTTTGCGCGATCAGAAGTTCGTATGTTATACGCGAACAGAATGTCGAAGATGTTGCGCGGTCAGAACATTCTCGACCAAGGTACTTGGAATTTATCTGACCGGTTATCCCTATAGTGGGAATATTCCAAGTATCCCGAAGATTCCTCCATGTAGAAGACTAACCGCCAGGAGGTCAATACAAGCAGTTATTTCACGAATAACACGTGCTTGATCTACTTGGAAGTTAAGAGCGGTTCAATAAACCGCATCCAACCGTCCAAACAACTGTTTGATGCAGTTACGACATGGCATCCTTTCGTCCAGTATAAAAGGGTGGCGAAATACATCAAACGGGAGGATCCGATCCATTTGGAAGAACAAGACTTCTGATACAAGTGAGACATAACGCTTCTCAACCACTAAAAGCAGCCAAGTCTACGGCCTAAATTAGATAGTTCTTACAAGCCTTCCTGGCTTTATTCTGTACATTTACATAGGAAAATCCTTTCGCCTGTGAAGGGGTTTGTCCGCCATTTTGTAACCTTTTATCACCTATAGTGAAATCCTAACAGGACGTAGGGCTATTACTCCCACCATCGAGGGCCCGAACCTGTATAAATCTCTCTGTGCTCCTGTTCACCAATGTTCTACATACCTTCCCGGAGGGTCATCTTGAAAGGTCTCACTTTTACAAATTTTGCATAAGTTCGGCTGAGGACTCCGAGTCCGAATCGTCGACAGCTGGCGCCCACCATGGGGCCTTTCTCAAGGCGTCCTAGTTGAAATCTGGAGGTTCGCTGAAACATGGCTGGAGCATATGATTCCGAGAACGATTTTGATCTCGAGGATTATGCCCATATCCCAATGCCTTCTCCAAGCGATCCTGTCCCGATGGAGGAGGTCGAAGGCCAGAATCTTCCACAGGTTGAATCGTCTCTCCAGGTCATGTCAATCGACCAGGGAGCAACTAGCGCAAGGTCAGAACCCACAGAGGTTCTTAATGCGCTAGGCGATGAATCCGGCCCGTCATACGACCCCGCTGAGGGAAAGGATGATGATGACCCGGAAATTAGCCCTGGAAGGTTCGACCCTGATAACCTTCACCGTCTCTTTGATTTCGAGTCCGACTCAGAACAAACTGAGATGTTTTCCCCATCGGCAACCTCTCTCCCTAGGCAGTTTGCTGCGTTGTCGGAAGAAACTCCCGATCAACAGGCTGCTAGGGAAGAACAAGATCGCAAACAGAAGGAGGATCAAGATCTCGAGCAACAAAACAACGAACTACGCAGAACTGCCCTAGAGGCTCTTCAAGATGCGCAGGCTCATTACGATGCTGCTCCGGGTTCTTCTCGACGGTCGCGTGGTCGCAAACGTGACCAGACCCCTTCTTTGCCACCGGAGCGTTTCCCGGTGGACGAAGAAACGATAACACCTGGTGCCCCTAGGAGAAGTACCCATGGTCGACTGCGATCTATCGCGGAAGTCATGCGTAACTTTCCTCCTACGGTCACGGATGCGCAGAAACTGGCCTTTTTTAGGATCCTGGCGGAGAGACTGGATGAGGTCGCATCTGAGGCGACCCCAACGGCCTCTTCCCGCTCGGTAACACGTTCCCGCGAACGAGATTGTCCTCATTATGGTTCCGGCCGACGAAGTTACCCACCGCCCGTACCGTCCCAACAGGACAAATACCAGCTAATGCAGGATTCTCGTAGTAGGGATCGAGTTCCTGTTCACTCTCGTTTGGGACCACGAGTAACTTCGCCATTGCGTGAGGTCGCCCGAGACCCAACCGAGAGTCACAGGGCGATTCATGGTCCTTACGTTGGTTGTAAAGCCTTTTCGCCTGGCCTACGAGCAGTCATTTGGCCCGATAAGTTTCGACCAGGGGCCATTGAGAGGTTTGACGGAACTCAGAACCCATCCAAGTTCCTTCAAATCTATATCACTGCCATCCAAGCGGCGGGAGGCGATGACAAGGTCATGGCCAACTACCTTCCTACGGTCCTCGCACGACCGGCTAGAACCTGGCTGTTTAATCAGCCCGAGGGTTCCATTTACAATTGGGAAATGCTATGCGATGCTATCCTCAGCAATTTTCAAAATTGTTACCAAAAGCCGGGTAAGGAGGACGACCTTCGTCGGCTGCGGCAAACTTCAACCGAAATACTTCGGCAGTTTGTCAAGAGGTTTGTCAGGGAGAGGAATACCATCCCGAACATATCTGATGGCTCCGTAATTAGGGCATTTAAATATGCTGTTCGATACTGGAGATTCACTGAAGAATTGCTTATCCACCCTCCTCGATCAGTGGCCGATCTGTTCGACATGGCCGATCGATATTCCGATGCAGCCGAAGTGGTCGAATGGAATCGAATGGTCGACAAGGGGGACCTACCACCCCAACCAGGCTTCAAGGACGCCAGGAAAGAAGATTCAAGCAAGAAGCCAGAATCTTCATCGGGTGGGAAGTCAAAGAAGTCGAAGAGGAACCGCTCTGGACAGTACCGCGAGGTCGCAGTCGCAGAGAAGCCACCTTCGACCAAAGGTAATAAGTCTTCATTCAAAAATAAAACTGCCTCTGGAGGTCAAAATGTCGACCAGCCAGAAAAGTCAACTAATCCGCAGGAGGGCAAGAAGTGGTGTCCACTCCACAACTCCGCAGGCCACGACCTCAAGAATTGCAGGAGTTGGTTGAAGCAATTGGATGACTTCTACCAGGGAGTTGGCCCAATGCCAACCTTACCGCCCAAAGAACAGGCGTGCGGACTGAGGGACGCCGATGGAGACGAGGAAATGTCTTACCAGGTACCTCAAAATCATATTAACGTTATTTTTGGAGGTTCTTCTTCTTTCGTTTCCAAAAGGCAGTTTAAGGCCTTTTACCGAGAGGTTAACCAAACGGATACATCCCTTGGCGAACCTCAGTACCCCCGTTGGTCGGATACACCTTTGACATTTGATCGCACTGATTGTCCAGCGTGGTTAACACGACCATTGAGGCTCCCTCTGGTCATTACCCCGATCATCAGTAACGTGAGAGTTGAAAGGGTCCTGATCGACGGAGGAAGCTCCCTTGACATTTTGTTGGTCAAGGCACTCGACGAGATGCAAATTCCTCGTTCGAAGATTAAGCCCATAATCCATCCATTTTATGGGATAATCCCAGGCCCCTCCATGATGCCATTGGGACAAGTGGTCCTCCCGGTCACACTGGGAGAACCGGATAATTTCCGAACAGAATTGGTTACTTTTGACGTAATCGATTGTGATTCGGCTTATAATGCAATCTTTGGCAGGCCAACTCTCTCTAAGTTTATGATGGCAACGCACTATGCTTATCAGTGCGGGAAATTTCCTGGCCCCAAAGATGTCATCTCGGTCCGAGGCAGTCGCAACGTGGCACTCACGTGCGACCGGCTATCTTTGGAGATGGTCGATCAACTTCCCCTCCGGGACGCTCAGGTCGCCACTGTTACCACCGACGCGATCAAGGCTGCTCCCCGACCAGATGAAAAACTCAAATTGGTTCCTTTGTACCCAGATGATCCATCCAAGACAATTCGGGTCGGATCAGCTCTGGATGACAAATAGGAACTCGACCTCGTTGCTTTCCTCCGGGCTAACGCAGATGTGTTTGCGTGGAAACCGTCCGACATGCCCGGTGTCCCAAGGGAAGTAATTGAGCACAGGTTAGCAATTCGACCTGGACAACGACCAATAAAGCAAAAGCTCAGGCGTTTTGCTGCTAACCGACAAGAAGCCATCCGAGAGGAGTTGGACAAACTCCTACAGGCCGGGTTTATCAGTGAAGTGGACCACCCGGAATGGCTCGCCAATCCGATCATGGTCCGCAAGTCAAATGGCAAGTGGCGCATGTGCGTCGACTACACTAGCCTCAACGCTGCCTGTCCGAAGGATGACTTTCCCCTTCCCCGCATCGACCAGCTGGTCGACTCAACTGCGGGTTGCGAACTGATGAGTTTTCTGGACGCTTACTCAGGATATCATCAAATTAGCATGGCAGAAGACGATGAAGAGAAGACTGCCTTCATCACCCCGTTAGGCACATACTGCTACGTTAGAATGCCGTTCGGTCTCAAGAACGCAGGTCCCACGTACCAGCGCTTGATGCAAAAGACATTTCTTTCCCAGATAGGGCGTAATCTCGAAGCATATGTAGACGACTTGGTTGTAAAAAGTACCACGAGATTGTCTCATTTGGACGATCTCGCTGAAACCTTCTGTAATTTGAATCGCTTTGGAATAAAATTAAACCCGGAGAAATGTTCTTTCGGGGTTTCTTCAGGAAAACTCCTTGGTTTCCTTGTGTGTTCCAGGGGCATTGAAGTTAATCCTGAGAAAATCAGGGCCATTGAACAAATGAGATCGCTCTCGACCATGAAGGATGTTCAACGCCTGGCTGGTCGCATGGCGGCTTTAAGTCTTTTTATCTCGCGACTAGGCGAAAGGGGATTGCCTTTCTTCAAAGCCTTGCGGAAGCATCATAATTTTACATGGTCAGATGAGGCCGAAAAAGCATTTCAGGAGGTAAAGACATATCTATCCAGTCCGCCAGTATTGGTGTCTCCCGACAAAGGAGAACCATTGCTTCTTTATCTAGCGGCCACACCGCACGCGGTCACCGCCGTTCTGATCGCGGATAGGGAAGGAATACATAGACCCGTCTACTATGTGAGCGAGGTACTTCATGGTCCTAAGGAGCGATACCCTGAGGTCCAGAAGATACTTTACGCGCTACTGATGGCTTCCTGTAAGCTACGACATTACTTTCAAACGCACAAGATCACAGTACCCTCTTCTTTTCCTTTGGGGGATATTGTCTGAAACCCAGAGAAATCTGTTCGAATCGCCAAATGGGCGGTCGAACTCGGTGCCTTTGAGATCCATTTCACGCCCCGCACTTTGTGGTCGAATGGACCAACCCTGAGCCACCCGTGCAGTTGGCAGAGGAACTGGAGTGCCCCGATTACTGGACAATGTACTTTGTCGGCTCCCGTAGTTTTCAACACTCGGGGGCTGGAGTGGTCTTAGTTACGCCCCAGGGCGAACAGCTTAAGTATGTCATCCAACTACACTTTGTTGCGACTAACAATGCAGCAGAGTATGAAGGTCTTCTTGCAGGGCTCCGGGCAACAAAATTCCTCGGAGTCCGTCGATTAGCGGTGAGGGGAGACTCACAGCTGGTCGTAAACCAAGTAAACAAGGAGTACAGCACCTCCGATGAGACAATGGCTCATTACCTGGGGGAAGTGAGGAGATTGGAAAAACACTTCAGTCATTTCGAAGTCCAATACATCCCGCGAAAGGACAACATTCTCGCAGACCAATTATCCAAAATTGGGTCCTCACGCACATCCGCTCCGGCAGGAGTGTTCATTGAACACTTGGACCGTCCTTCAATCATGACTTCGGTTGAGGATGATCCGGTAATAGCCTCCATTACCAACCTCGGTCAGGAACAGGATTGGACTCATCCATTGAGAGTCTATCTTGAACATGGGACCATACCCGAGGACGAAACCGAAAGCAATCGGTTAATTCGAAAAGCGCGACTGTACAAACTCATAGATGGGGTTTTGTACAGAAAGGGTACTCAAGGAGTATTCATGCGTTGCGTATCTCAGGAGGAAGGAAAATCCCTCTTAAAAGAAATACATGACGGTGTATGTGGTGCACACGCGTCATATCGAACACTGGTCAGAAAAGCTTTTCGACAAGGATTCTACTGGCCTTCGGCACTCGATGATGCCAAGCATATGGTCAAGATGTGTCCTTAGTGTCAGTTTCACGCCAGACAGGTTCATCAACCTGCCTATGCTTTACAAACCATTCCCCTCGCATGGCCTTTCGTGATCTGGGGAATGGATATTGTAGGTCCTATTCCACAAGCGGTCAATGGGTACAAGTTTCTGTTCGTAGCCATTGACACGTTTACGAAGTGGATCGAGGCCGAACCGGTACACAATATTACAACATCAGCAGCACAAAAGTTCTTTCATAAGAACATTGTTGCTCGATTTGGTGTTCCAAACCGCCTTATCACCGATAATGGTTCTCAGTTCGCTAGTGGTCTCTTCCTAGACTACTGCGACCAGATTGGAACTAAGGTGTGCTTTGCTTCTGTGGCGCATCCACAAAGCAATGGCGCTGTAGAACGGGCCAATGGGCAGATACTACAAGGCATTAAAAAACGTGTTTTTGATCGCCTTAAGACTCGCTCGGGGGCTTGGGCAGACGAGCTTTATACTGTTCTATGGGCACTACGAACTACTTCTAGTCGAGCCACCGGTGAGACGCCCTTCCATCTGGTCTATGGGGCTGAGGCTGTATTGCCTATCGAAGTTAGTATTGGGTCTGTTCGGACAAAACAATTCGAACAGATTAATCAGTCCGAACAGCGGTCACAAGATCTCATCCTCTTAGAAGAAAGGCGTGATCGCGCTTTGGTCAAGTCCGCGGCATACTTGCAAGCTTTGGGCAAGTATCACAGTAAAAGGGTGCGACCACGTAGTCTTCACATGGGCGACCTGGTCTTACGAAAAATCCAAGATCAGTCTAATCACAACAAATTCTCCCCGAAGTGGGAAGGCCCTTACACTGTGGTCTCGGTGCTGCGACCAGGATCCGCGTGGTTAGCCATGGGGGATGGTCGAATTTTGTCCAATACTTGGAACATCGATCAACTTCGCAAGTTCTACGTGTAAGTACTCAACCCCATTTTTTCCTGTTCAATTAGCATTTTTTCATAAAGTTAAAAATGTTTTGCGTTTATATGAGGAATATTTCCCTTTATGACCATCCACTGTGAATTCAGCTCGGGGGCTGGTCGCACGCGGTTAGATCATTATAACATCCTGGTCGGATTCGCTGGCCAATCTCATAACCACTTTCAAATAAGTCACTCCTAAATAAGCCGTTTCTCAACGCACACAGGGCTTTCTGACAAGTCCTTGGTTATCCGAGTGGCTGTTGGTTAGCAAACAAGGCTAGGTGTTATAATAATTATAATTGTTGATTTGATCATACACCCCTGGTCGTTACATTCACTTTTCCCCTGCGTTTGTAATACTAAGCCTTCAGTATCTACAATCACAGGCGGGGGCTAGGGGGATATGTTTATAATATAAACTAACATAAAACAAAAATATATTCATTTTCAAAAATGAATTTTCATGTGCATTGCATCGTATACAACTGTTTCTGTACAGGTATAGGGATCATTCGATCCCGAGCTCAGTCAGGAGCTTATCTACAAGGGGACTAATCTCCTCCATGACGGCCTCTAGTTGCTCTTCACTCTCGATCTCAACCGGTCCCACTAGTGGATTCAGATCTGCATCTGGGCCATAGTGGAGTCGAACCCGGCTAAGGATAGCGGAAGCGGCTGATCGAACTCTGGTTCTGATCACCTCTTCTCGTCGCTGTGTATCCTCAGGGAGATACTCGAGAAGTGACTCTGCTTGAGCCATAACTAGGGCAGCCCAGTCCTCTTGGCTGAGATCGTCTCGTGTGGTTTCGACCACATCAGCCTTCAGAAGATGAGCCACCGCCTTCAGTTTTTCGAAGACTGAACGGCTCAGCTTTCCAATCGCCCTTGTGGAGGCTTCGGTAGAATCCTGGAGGAGTTTATTATCCACACTGAGCTGCTTTATTTGACCCGCTTGCGCTGCAACAAGGGAAAAGGTTACTCGCATATTGCGAAGACAAGTCTTCCTAAATCAGGAGTCCACTTACCAGCAAGTTGTGACCATAGTCTGTTATTTTCGATCTCTTGGTTCCTAATCACTGAGATCGAATGGAGCTTCATTGTGGCCGCTTCTTTGTCTTGCAATGCCACCTTTCTGTAGTAAAACAGAAGGAATGGTCATAACCAATTTGTACCTTTACAAATTGAAGAATAATGATCCTTACTTGCGCAAGCTGTCTCGTTCCCTTTGTATGGCCTCGATGCCTGCCACCGTAGCACGTGATTGGGCCATCATCCAGGATAGTTCCTGTGATACAAAAAAGAGTCAAAAGTATCCTATGTACAATTCAGGACACCCAGAGAGGGATTCATCATACCTTCATGAATTTCTGCAGAGAGGCATCTTCCGGACTAATGGGAAGATTTGTCGAAGGCCTGGAAGTGCCTACAGTAGGGACAGTAGGAGGAAGTGCCTGCTGGGTACTGCTTCCAGTCGTCAGTGACTGCGACTGGGTCCTCGTATCTGTTTCTCCCCCCGCGACTCGGACAACTTCCTGGGCCGAGGGGGTGGAGCGCTCATCACTGGAGGCTCCTACACCAGCAGTGACTTCAACCCTTCCCGAAGCGGTTGGAGGATTGGGCGCTATTTCTTTCCGTCTGATAAAGGAAAAGAAAAATCAAATGGTAACGATTCGTGACCATCATTTCTAATACAATCAGGATAAAGGTTCTTACCTTAATTGAAATCCCATTAGCTTTTGGGATTTCAGAGAAGGTTCTCCTCGAGCACGGGGACAAGTATCGTCCGCCCTGATCTTCCTCTTGGAAAATAATGGCCCTCTTCCCTGTATGTGTTCCCCTATGAACATTTTTTTCAAGGGAAAGATAAAGGCTAACAAGAAGGATCTTTACCTGAGAGTCGATCCCATTGGCGACGTCCCATCCAAGAACCTCGTTGTCTCCTGGGATCCTGTGGCCGGTACCTCATGTGCAACCGCCACAGGATCTTGCACAACCACCTCCGCTCCTGTCTGCGGAGGAGAAGTATTTTCCTCCCTGGGGGTAGCAGGAGTCGCAGGGGGAAGCTCTTCTCCCTGCATAAGCATCAGCTCATCAAATACACAGGGGGAATTGAAGAAAACAGACTGTGGGAAAATCTTACCACGGTCGTCCCTTCGACTGGGAAGGTAGAGGCAACTGGCTCTGAAGCCTCGGGAGCTTCAGGGGCTAGGGGATCGTCTGCGACCACAAGGCTTTCAGTGGTCGTAGGGTCTGCTACGGCTACCTCTGCAGTAGTAGTCATCCCTGCGGAATGGGTTGGAGCGTCACCGGATGGAGAGCCCGCGATCTTCCTCCTCCGGTGAACTAGAGGGACATCATCGTCCTCCTCCTCCTCGCTCCCCTCTCCCTGTACGACGAAGAAGTAATTCGAGTTCGCACCTGGAAAGAGCGGTGGGATATGATATCTTACCGCAGTTCTTCGGGCCGTAGGAGGAGTGCTTCGCGAAGACCCTTCCCCAAGATTTAGCCTGACTTTCTTGGGGGCGGGATTCCTCGTCCTGGGTCTCGAGGAAATCTTCTTCACATTCTTGGTCGTCGGCTTTCCCAGGGAACCGACGTTCTTGCTGGGAAATGTCGCCTCAGCAAACCTCCCAAGAAGCTATTCACATGGGATTAGTACTGGACAGACATAAAACCTGCAAAACAGAGGCCAAGTGGAGAATGTACCCTTCGGCGCTCTTGCCTGAGGTCGTCACCAGCATGAATTAAGCTCTGGGGGCGAGGCGACCCCTTAGCACCCTCTACCTCGGTGTTATACGCCCGGAGGAGGTGGTTAGTCCACCTCTCAATTTCAGCAGAGGACAGGACTGTTACCAAATGCAAGTTAAAATGAATGTATTTCAAGAAAAACATGAAGGTTTTCGGTGTCAGAAACAAATACCTTCGTTATAGTCCAGGGTGCAGTCCGCCATGGACTTAATCTCCCAAGCCAGATGAGCCCTTTCACGCAGGGGGATCACCCGGTTCTTCACAAAGTCTCGGATGATGTCCCGAGCCGTCAACCCTTCTTCGACCAAGTGAAGAATTACCTCGACGTGTTTCATGAACTCCGAGTTCATCGCCGGGAGAGTGTCTAACTCGCTTGGCTTCTCTTTCTGCGAGTTTTCAAACCACAACCCGCTCTCCTTCGGCGGGGTACAGTAGAACCACTTCTGATGCCACCCATGCACTGAGTCTCCAGGGGTGGAAAGGGATACTCCTTTTTATCCCTCAGCCGGAAGTAGATACATCCAGCGGCGTTAGCGCTCTTCGACCACGCCGAGAAGTAGAATCGTCGGAAGAGGTCCACACTGGGGTACACTCCGACGAACGCCTCGCATAGGTGTTGAAAAACCGCCAATATCAACACTGCATTTGGGTGGAGGTTGATCAACTCCAACCCATAATGCTCGAGGACATCCTTGAGGAACCGACTCTCGGGGAATCGGAACCTGCAGCGCAAGTACTCCTCAAAAACCAACAACTCGCCCTCTTGGACGGTTGGGGTTTCTTGGTCCTTCTCCGCGGGCCGCCAGTTGATGAGCAACCGCGGAGGAAGGATCTCCTCCTTCTCCAACGCCACTAGGCTCTCCTCAGAGTGGTGAATGGATCGGCTCCAGGACGCCATTTTTTGTGGAGAATCAAAGGAAAAGTTAGCGATTTTTGTGGAAGATGGAAGCTGAGAAGAATGAGGGTTTTGTGCGGCGGAAACGATGAGGGTTTTTGGTTGTGTGGCTTCTTTGAGAAGACATCTGCTCTTTTTATAGACCCAAGGCGGCGTTTTAATGTGAGTAACGTTTCGTTCAAAACATTCCACTGAGTGTATTCATTTCCCATAATGGATACTGTCTCTGGTGGACCCGATAAAGTGTTCAGGTATCGGATCTGAAACGAAAAGACTTCTTTGTTTCGGAAACTAAAAGTGCAAAAGGACTGAAAAATTTTCAGTACTTTTCAGAAGACGTTTTCCCTTTATATGTTTTGAACATTTTTACGAAAAAATCCTATGATTCAATTTTTGGACGTACGGATGTATTTCTAACCGGGTTGAGGTTTGGTTGAAACTATGCTTTGGATTAAGCTCCGATTCTAATCGAAGTGACGGTCCGACCAAGCCTCAATCCTGATCACAACTCAGTTCTAACAGCTGCCTTAAGCCTGATCACGGTATCAGATCTGGCCGCTGTGCTTTTATGAAAGCGTGATTCTGATCGCAGAACTGAGATTCCCTGTGTATGAATGGTCGCGAACGTAAAGTTTATGGCCATGTTTTCGCATAGAAGTTGTGAAAAATTTTCATGTAAAAAAGAAAGTTTTATTGCTTACATTCTTTACATACAAAAGGGATACAGTCGACCAAAGCGTCGACTTGATCCGAAAGGAGTTTACAAAGTTCCCCAAGGGACATGTTGTTGTCAGTAGGATCTACACTGACAACCCCCAGGGAACTAGCAACTAACCTAACTGTTGTCCCTAATCAAGTCAGAGAGTTCTCGCTGTCGCTGAGCGTGATCCCTCTCTCGACGGAACTGGCGTGTCTCTTCACGGGATCGTTCAAAACATTCTGCTAAATGCAGAATCTTCGAAGACATCTCTTCGGTCTTCTTCTCCAGGGCATTCTTCTCCTCCAGAAGAATCTCTCTGGAAGGAAAAGATGGAGCAGCAGAAGGCTGATCGCTGGAGCCTCCAACCTCCTACATTTGTAAAAATTAGTTGTACTGACTATAACTATCAGCAAAAGGAGAGAAGAATTATTACCTGTCCCAGTTCATGGCGTGTTGATATAGCCATCCTTGGAAGAGGATCATCAGATGATGGAAGAGTAACCTTCCCACGATATGATTGCTTCGCCAACACAATATGGGAATCATCTGGTCGAGGGATAGTCACCGCTTGCCGACCAGAATATTGATCACCCAAATAAAAGTTAGAGGTATTAGGATGAAATGGAGAAAGGTTTCTCTCCAAAGTCAAAGGCCTAACTTGCCGAGAAGCATGAACAGGAAGAGTTATAGGAACTGAAGGAAGAAAGAGACTTGCTACGTTCTTCACCTTCGTTCTGCTGGAAGATCCCTCGTCAACCTTCGGTTTCTTCCTTGAAGGAGACAAATCTTCATGCATCTGAGGCCCCTGTTCGACAACATTCTCTTCATCACTCTCAATCTCGATGATGTTGTGATCTGCCATCAGGAAGTGTGTGAAGAAAAGAATCAAGGTTGTCTAGGGAGGGACTTAGCCGTGGGAAGAAATTGTGAAGCTTTACAGAACCAAGGACCCGGTATTTATAGCTGCCAAGCTGACGGTTCGCATTCCAGGTGCCTCGGGTTTCTACAAAGCATTTACAATTTTACCTCGAGTTAAAAAACACTTTTACGCTGCTATCATTACCCTTCACATAATACCCAGAGCATGTCTCGGGGAACCAACCGTCCTACTTGGTGCGCCACTAAGCGGGGGATTTGAAAAGTCGGGTTAATAATCCGATGCATTTCTTTAAATTTAAAGTGAACACGTCCCTTCGTTTTCTTTAAATTTGGGGGCTAGCTGACGAGGATTGACACCCGAGTCAGTTCAAATAAATGCACTGTTGGCTCAAGACAGATTCGAGTCAGACACGTGCCCGGCGGTGTGAACTCAAGTCATTCTGAGAAGCATCTGCCTAAGGTCGCAGGCTTTGCGTGATTAGGTCGCAAGCCTCGTGCGATCAGACCACAAGCTTTGCGCGGTCAGAAGTTCGTATGTTATACGCGAACAGAATGTCGAAGATGTTGCGCGGTCAGCCAACATCCCGCGGTCAGAACATTCTCGACCAAGGTACTTGGAATTTATCTGACCGGTTATCCCTATAGTGGGAATATTCCAAGTATCCTGAAGATTCCTCCACGTAGAAGACTAACCGCCAGGAGGTTAATACAAGCAGTTATTTCACGAATAACACGTGCTTGATCTACTTGGAAGTTAAGAGCGGTTCAATAAACCGCATCCAACCGTCCAAACAACTGTTTGATGCAGTTACGACATGGCATCCTTTCGTCCAGTATAAAAGGGTGGCAAAATACATCAAACGGGAGGATCCGATCCATTTGGAAGAACAAGACTTCTGATACAAGTGAGACATAACGCTTCTCAACCACTAAAAACATCCAAGTCTACGGCCTAAATTAGATAGTTCTTACAAGCCTTCCTGGCTTTATTCTGTACATTTACATAGGAAAAACCTTTCGCCTGTGAAGGGGTTTTTCTGCCATTTTGTAACCTTTTATCACCTATAGTGAAATCCTAACAGGACGTAGGGCTATTACTCCCACCATCGAGGGCCTGAACCTGTATAAATCTCTCTGTGCTCCTGTTCACCATTGTTCTACAAACCTTCCCGGAGGGTCATCTTGAAAGGTCTCACTATTACAAATTTTGCATAAGTTCGGCTGAGGACTCCGAGTCCGAATCGTCGACACCCATGGCCTTTCGGCTTGGGGAAGGGGCGGTTGCCCCTCGGGGGGTCGCGCGAGCTGCGCCTGCCCTCGAGGACAAAGGTGTCCCGAGGCCGTGGCTCGTTACGCCCCCCTGCCTAGGGCGCTTGAGGGGATCCCTGGACCCCGGTCGGCGGGGGCGGGAGCCCCCTGGGTCTTCTTCCAGATGTCGTCTTCCTCCGCCCGAGCGTACTTTTCGAGTACGTTGAAGAGCTCGTCGGCAGAAGAGGGGCAGCTCTGGGAGAGCCTTCGGTGGTGGTCCCCTGGGAGGATGCCACTTTTGCAGGCTTCGATGACCGTGGAGTCGGGGACGTGGGCCACTTTGCTCTTCACCTGAGCAAAGCGCTTGAAGAAGCTTATGATGGTTTCCCCAGTCCTCTGCCGGACAGTGTACAGCTGCGAGGAGTCCAGGGGGCGCACATAGTTCCCCTGGAAGTTCACGCAAAACTCCCGCTTGAGCTGCGTGAAAGACTTGATGGAGCCGGCCTTCAGGTTGTAGAAGCAGGAGCGGGCGATGCCAGTGAGGTAGAGGGGGAAGACGTTGCATTGTACCGTCTCATCCCCCCGGCCGTGGAGATGGCTGTGGAGTAAACCTGCACAAATTTGTAAGGGTCCGCCTCACCGTTATAGTGCTCGATGTGCGGAGGACGGTAGGGCCGCGGCCACCGGATGCTGCGAAGTCTTCGGCACAGGGGCTGGTTAGCCCCTTGCACTTCCAGGGGAGAATCCCGGTCGCTGTCTTCTTTGACGGGGGACACACCCTCGTTATCGGAGTCGGGGAGCGGCCCAGGAGGTCCGCCGGAGTGGCGGTGGCGACGCTTCTCTTCTGGACCGGGGCTGAGTTCCCGGACGTCCGGGCTATTCTCTGGAGAGGCTGGGTCTTACGCGGGTCTCTTTCCCCGACCGGTACGAGAGCGAAGCTCCTTGCGCCAGCGGCCGGGGGGAAGTTCTTCCCCGCGCTCGGGTGAATGCATTCGCTTGACCTCCCCTCGGGCGAAACGGACCTGTCCCGCCGAGGAAGGGAGCTTATGCACTGTAGCTACCGGCCCGGAGGCTTCCGGGGTCGGCTGGGGGGAGCCCCCTGCGAAGACCCCCGGGACCGGATGTGGGACCCTCATTTGAGGATTCCAGTGGCAATCGCCCAGGTGGATTGCACTCAGAAAAGGCACATTGCAGCTCACAACAATAGAATGCATTATATAAAAATGCGAGTAATTAAAAACAAGTGCTGATCACAAGGACCAACATTACAATAACTTAGCGCCGAAATGACGCATTTAATTGTTAATACAAATTAAGGAGTTTTCGACACAAGGGTCGGCACAAAATAAAACAGCAACGATAAACAAAAGGACTTCTTCAGTCTTCTTTCTTTGCAGCGGCGGTATTGCATGGGCCTTCTCCACATCGAACTCCACCTTGGTGCATAACCCTTTAACCAGATGGGTCCTCAGTTTCTTCTTCTTGTTCCACATTGGGTTCAAGACCATAAGATTCAGGGTCGACGAATCTTTCCTCTAAATTTGTTTGTAAAAGCAAGGGTGAGCACATTGTCCACATGGTGCTCAACAAGTCCCAAGTAACAATGCATGTATATATAGATGAGGGGGAAATTTCTCAAAGAACAGCTCTTTGGCTCTGTATATAAACATATAATAGATTTTCACATGCAGCTTTAAAGAAAGGTCTTTATTTCCGAAAGCGGGGCTTTTGAAATCCTAAGCTAGATTTTCAGAAATGTTGTGTGTGGCGGTCTTTCATGAGTCACCACTTTACTCAAATTTTGTGAAAAACTTCCAAAAGCTACTTGTGCTGCATCGACGTGAATAGAATTCACAGCGCGCAGACTCCATGACCTGGGAGCTCAGAGTATCCGATACTTTTTAAACTTTGCAAAGGTGTACCACCTTAATCCACCAATCATTCGGCTTTCAAGTCGGATCAGCTTCATGCGACTTTTACGCATGTGACAAGGCCGAGATGACACAACAATTTACAGTCCTAGTATTAACTATTTCCCTGCCCGGTAAATAGACAGTTAAGTCTCAAGTACCGTTGTGGGTCCTCCCCACTGCCTTACTTCCTAGCCTGGGCCTATGTTCTTGCAAGACACATAGCCTCTCTTGATTACAGTCGCGCACGACTTAATCTGGCTTAGGGCGTCTTCCTTCTTTCCACCTTTTCCTCTCATGATTTTTCTGAACTCACATCACTCGTGGCCTTCTGCGGCCCACCAGTCCTCGCAAGAAACTGGACCGACAACCATTGCAGGGAAAAGCTAACACTAAAAAAAGCTACTAAGTTGCGCCCGTCCCATAAACAGGCAGGTGGTTGGTACGTTTTTCATGCCGCATAGAAGCACAACACAAGGTTCTAGTCCTTATGAATCTTTAGTGAGGAGTCTTTCACATTCCCAGTGTGCACACAGCACCATCCAATCAAACCATCCTCACTATCGATTCCAATCACATTTTCTTTCACAAAAAGGGGTTTTGAACATGCTTTTCTCATATGTGACCATTCAACATTTGTCATATAATCTTTAAGCATAGCATAGCCTAAGCATGATAATCTAGGGTAACGAGGGTGCAGGGATATTCAATGTCAAAAGGGGCTTTACAATCATTTAGGTCATATCTAGTCATTTTATCGAAACATAATTCTTATTTGAATCTAAGGCATGCATATACTGGAAAACAGTTAACATACTTCATTTCAAAATAGCAGGTGAGACATGATCAAGGGTTTGAGACTTGCCTTGCAGTGATGGGTCTAGCTGCTCAAATGAATCTTCAGGGGTCTCCTCTGCTCCTTCAACGTCTGGTTCCACGACGGGTACAAACAACACATACATACCATATAAGCACACAAGCACTAGAAAATAATACGTAAATACATCATGCATGCAGGGGAATTGGTTTAGACAAGGTCACTTGACATTGGTTGAAGAGATGGGTTCAAAGGGCTTGAATGTCCAAGGGCTGACATTCGACTCATGGCTTGACATTGCCCTAAATCGGTTCTACGTTTGTTTTCTGGAGATGTGATAGTAGGGAATGTTGTAGAACATGGCTCAAAAGGCTTAGTGGACAAAGTGGCATTTCAATTGCTCAAAAGAAACAAGTCCAAATCATCCAATGCCACAGGTGGACATGCACTGACATAGTGTTAGACATGGCCAGAAACTAGGGCATTGCATAACTTTTGACTCAGAGCTCCAATTGATGCACAACTTTGTCTGGGGTTTAGGCATTGATAACAGCTACAAAACTCTCAACAGGCTCAAGGGCTGAAAGTGGCCGGAGGGTGGCCAAATCCGGTGAGCAAACACGGTGGCCTGGACATGAACTGAGCCACTGGACAGCAACCTTGGCATGGCTATAACTTTTGATTCAGGTCGATTTAGAGGTCGAGCTAGTAGACAAAATTGCTCAGGGGGTTGAGATCTATCTAAATGACAAGGTCTCATCGGCTGGTTTGGCCGGAAAGTGAACTCCGGCGATCGGGGCCGAAGACGAAGGCACCGATTTGGGGGATTTCGTTCCAGGGCGTTTGAACTCAATTCAACGCTCGGGAAGCATCTAGGGGCTGTCACAAGGCTATTGGTGCACTCAATTTTGCCAGAGATCGGCTGGAGAAGCACAGCGTCGTGCTCCGGCGAACTACCGAGGCTCGAACATGGAAATCCGGCGCTCGGGGCAAAATTGGCGAATCCAAGCTTGCAGGTTTGTTCCTCCTAGCTCACTGATCAATATCCTCTACAGGCACGAGGATCAATTTGGCTTGAATCGCTCGACATTGCGGGAACAGGGGATTTCGGTTTTTCGGTGATTGCCGGCGTTGAGGTGCGCCGGGGACCAATTAATTGCTACGGTACGAAGAGAGAGGTGTAGGGAGCTTACTGGTGGCGTTGGTTTGGAGGAAGAAGCTTCGGGCGAAGCTGGCGCCGTGAGCTTCAGAAACTGCTCGCCGGAGAAGATGAACTTCGCGGCGGCGCTGAGGACTCGGTTGCTCTCGGGTGCTACGGCTAAGCAAGGAAGCTGTGGGGTGGTGTGAGGCAATGCTGGGCAAGGGAGGGGGTTTATATAGCCGTGGGTGAGGCTCTCGGGAGCAGCAGCAATCGCCGGGGAAGATCTTCCTTCTGGCGCTGGGGCGGTCATCGATGCATTTCGGGACGCGGCGGGGCTCTGCCAGAGACGGTGAATCGCGGGATATCAGGATTCGGTCAGGGCGGTGGCGATGATCTACGGGATGGTGGCCAAATGGCGTAAAGCTCCTGGCAGCAGCAGCAGCAGCAGCACGCGCGCGCGGGGAAGAAGGTGGCACGGTGGGGCTTGAGCGCTCCACGGTGGCGGTACAGCTGCGCACGGCTGGTGGGTACGTGGCCGTGAGGTGGCAGCGCGGTGAACCTCGCCGGCGACGAGTTCAACGGCGCGGCAGTTTGGCGGTTGCTGGTTGAAAACTTCACAGGGACCTGATTGTGAACTTTGGACCTATTTGCAACGATTTGGACTGATCTGTGAATGTTTTGGCTCGGGAGTTTGGACCTAATTGTAATTCTGAAGATCTGAAGGGCTGATTTGAATTCTGATTTTGCAGATGAGTGCCACTAAATGTCTTGGACTCATCTAGTAGGAAAAATGATGAAATCCGATAACATCTGGTGGTTTTGACAAAATTCGAAAACAGGGTAATTAGGGTAATTAGGGTTTGAACTTTTGTCGAGGCTGAAACTAGGGTTTTGGTTGAGATTCTGGAATTCTTCCAGAAGGGAAAAATGTTCAGAAAAATGAAAGAAAGGTTATCACTTGATCAGATTTGGATTTTGAGGTGATCTGGGACTTTTAGCCTTTTTGGGTTTTCTGAAACTTCTGAAAAGGACTAAATTGCAACACTTTTGGACTGAAATGTGAAAATGATCTGGGGAAAGAAGTTTAGCAGCCAACTTTTTAGGTTAAGGTAGTGGCATACCTAAGATCAAGATAGGGTTAAAATATCAGGGTTTCCAAAGAAGTTATGCTGATTCGTAAGCAGAAAAGATAGTCAAAAACTGGGGTGTTACACCGGAAAGGGGGAAGCCCCTGTATTATCCGGAACCGGGGAGGGAGCGCCCACGGTGACGTTTGGAACTGAAGTGGAGCGGGCCCCAGTGGCAACGACTGGAACCGGAAAGGGGGAAGCCCCTGTAACATCCGGAACCGGCGAGGGGGGAGCCCCCGCGGTGACGTCCGGGACCGGGGAGCCGATGCGGGGGGGAGTTCGTTGAGGCACGGGAGCTGCTCTGTTGACCGCCCCCGGTGCGGTAAAAGCGACGCGAGGGGCGGGACTGGTTCCTGGCGTAGGGAAAGCCCCCGGCATGAAATGGGCCCCCGGCCCCGGGAATGGGCCTGGAATGGGGTACCCCCTGGTGCCACGAAGGGCCCGGGTAGGAAGTAGCCCCCCGGCACCGGGACGGGCCCGGGTGCCGGGAAGGGTCTGGACGTATATCCCGCAGGGGGAGGTCGGAGGGGCCACCGGATAACCCATAAACGGGGGCATAGTCCCTGGGTATGGGTGCGACGCAAATGTGGGGGCCAGAGGCCGCGCCAACACGCTGAGCAGCTCATCCATTGAGCGCTGGGCGCGGAGCTGGCCCTCCACTAGAGCCTCAAGTAGGGCGTCACGGGGAGCCGGGGGAGCCGTCGGGGGGAGACTGGTCCCGGCCGAGGTCCCCGCGGTCACCAGGAGCGACCTGGAGGTTGAAGAACCTAAGTTAAGAGGAAAGGCGGGAGGCGGTACCTAGCCCTGACCGCCTCCGGGCGGAAGCGCCGGACAGCCGTGTCCCGGACGAGCGGCGCCGAGTCTCCGAGACCGGCATCACCAGGAAGGGTGTGAGCCCTTGTTCATGGGGGAGCCATGGCGTCTCGTCACGAGTCCCCACGAACGGCGCCAACTGTCGTGGTATTGCGAATACCCCGGCAGGTTTTGTGAACGATCCTAGCGAAGATTACGCGGCACGGGCTGACTGGATGACCGGTCCTCCCCCGCCGGACAAACACAAGAAATGACACGAGGATTCATACAGGTTCGGGTCCCGGTGGGGGCCCTAGTTCTGTCGGTGCGCTCCCGACTGGAGTCGGCCGGGGAGGCTCTCTCCGGGGGAGAGGCTTCTGGAGCACACCTGTTAGTTTTTTAGCTATTCCAACAAATGAATCACCTGCTTACAACTGAGGGGTACAAGGGCTATTTATAGCCCCAAAAAGAAGCAAAAAACCTAAACTACCCCGGAAGCCACTGTCGGATTGAGGGACAGGAACGTCCTTCTCCCGGTCAAACGCCTTGCATGCTTGACAGGTGGTCGCTAATTCCCGAGGTGCTCCTCGCGTTACCTGCACGTGATAAACAACTCGAGACTTTACCTTTAGAAGGGCGATGCGGCCCGGGACCGACGCCGGAGGCCAGGTCCCAGGGGCCAAAGGGCGACGCCCGGGGAAGCACCGGAGGCCAGGTCCCCGGGCAAATGGCGGCGCCCGGGACGGTGCCAGAGGCCAGGTCCCGGGGGCCAAACGGCGGCGCCCGGGGAGGCACCGAAGGCCATGTCCCCGGGTAAATGGCAGCGCCCGGGACGGCGCCGGAGGCCAGGTCCCGGGGGCCAAAAGGCGGCGCCTGGGGAGGCACCGGAGGCCAGGTCCCCGGGCAAAATGGCGGTGCCCGGGACGGCGCCGGAGGCTAGGTCCCGGGGGCCAAAAAGCGGCGCCCGGGGAGGCACCGGAGGCCAGGTCCCCGGGCAAAATGGCGGCGCCCGGGACGGCACCGGAGGCCAGGTCCCGAGGGCCAAAAGGCGGCGCCCAGGGAGGCACCGGAGGCCATGTCCCCGGGCAAATGGCTGCGCCCGGGACGGCGCCGGAGGCCAGGTCCCGGGGGCCAAAAGGCGGTGCCCGGGGAGGCACTGGAGGCCAGGTCCCCGGGCAAATGGCGGCGCCCGGGATGGCGCCGGAGGCCAGGTCCCGGGGGCCAAAAGGCAGCGCCCGGGGAGGCACCGGAGGCCAGGTCCCCGGGCAAAATGGCAGCGCCCGGGACGGCGCCGGAGGCCAGGTCCCGGGGGCCAAAATGCGGTGCCCGGGGAGGCCCCGGAGGCCATGGCCCCGGGCAAATGGTGGCGCCCAGGACGGCGCCGGAGGCCAGGTCCCGGGGGCCAAAAGGCGGCGCCCGAGGAGGCACCGAAGGCCAGGTCCCCGGGCAAAATGGCGGCGCCCGGGACGGCGCCGGAGGCCAGGTCCCGGGGGCCAAATGGCGGCGACCGGGGAGGCGCCGGAGGCCATGTCCCCGGGCAAAAGGCGGCACCCGGGAGGCCCCGGAGGCCAGGTCCCCGGGCAAATGGCGGCGCCCCGGACAGCGCCAGAGGCCAGTTCCCGAGGGCCAAAAGGCGGCGCCCGGGGAGTCACCGGAGGCCAGGTCCCCGGGCAAATGGCGACGCTGGAGGCCAGGTCCCGGGGGCCAAAAGGCGGTGCCCGGGGAGGCACCGGAGGCCATGTCGCCGGGCAAATGGCGGCGCCCGCGACGGCGCTGGAGGCCAGGTCCTGGGTGCCAAAAGACGGCGCCCGGGGAGGCCCCGGAGGCCATGTCCCCGGGCGAACGTGACGCAACTTACTTGGACTTAGCCTCACGGAGATTTCCCCCGACAAAGGTATTCAACGACTCCATCGTGAGGTCGAACAAAACTTGCTGAAAGCTGAACTCAAGTACAAGGAGTGACATGATCGGCACCGAGTTGATGCGCAATTTCAAGAAGGTGATATGGTATGGTTACATCTGAGTAAGGAGAGACTTAAAGGTAAAGGCAAGAAACTCAAACCCATTCGTTATGGTCCTTTTCGGATTTTGCAGAAAGTTGGTAATAATGCTTGTCAGCTTGAGTTACCTCCATACATGGATATTTACTCGGTTGTCAATGTTGAGCACCTCAAACTCTTCGAGCCTTCGATGCTGGATGATGAGCCAGATACCATAGTACCATTTGTTGAAGACTTGGTCTATCAACGAGACGAACCTCTACAGGAAGATGTGATTCTGGAGAAGAAGGTGACTACCACCCGCAGTGGCACCAAGGAGACTTTTCGAATCGGTCGGAAAGGTCAACGAGCACGTGTGGCAAAGTGGTACACCAAAGAACATGGACAAGCCCAATTTTCACATCTCCAGTTTGATCGAGAGGTCGCAACAGGGGTTGGCTCCTTCTCAACAAGGGAGTCATGATCCGGGAGGATCTTCCAGTCCTGATCGCATACGGATTCGCGACCAAGTCCTGATCGCATACGGCTTCGCGACCTTAACCGTGTTCGGAAAGGTTTCGTGACCATGGATTGGTTCGCGACCATGAAAAGGAATTTGTTCTCTGTTCGGAACTATAATCCTATCCGAATATATATAACTAAGCTTATCTATTTAGGATTAGTTAGTTAGTTATATGAGTCTAATACATTTAGGATTACTAAGTATGATATGTACTCATACGATTGGACTATAAATACCTTGTAATAGGTCTAGTTTAGATCATCGAAAAGTCATAGAACTTATTTGAGTTTTAGACACTTATAGTTCATCGACGTAGACAAGTGTGTCTAACGTTCGACGTGTAAAAGCCCTCTTTGAAATAAAGAGTTGTGCAATTACTTTGAGCTGTATTTTTTATCAACCTTTGGATTTCGGTATTTCCGAGTAAGATCCCGTTATTCCGCATATTAGAATCTGGGCGAGCCTAGTGCGAAAATCAAGACTAGGTCTCAAACGGATCATAAACCCACATTAACTCGAGAGAACTAATTAAGCTTAAATTAAAAGACTCGTCATGAGTAGTTCCATCCGTATTAATTACCTCATATTCTTTCCAAGAAATTATTGTGCCCTTCGACGCATCATGCCTCCCTCCAGCAGTAACATAATTTTTAAAAGCCCTGTATTTAATTTAGCATTGCCGGTTAATATGTTATCATTAATTAGCTAGTCAGAGAAAAATTTAAAACAACTGTGTTACTTACGAGTCTATGTGCCACGTGAGGGTGAAAACATGTGCCAGCCTGTCGCTCATCGAATCGAGGTAATAGACCTCATTCATCCATGGGCAAATGACGGCGAGGACCCAGTGGCCCCTACATTGCATATATAAGTGAATCGTTGCATACATATGTTAGGCGTAACATACAAGAATTTGTTAAATTAGTAGGAAATGCACTAACCTTTGGTGGTACGGCACAAGAATGAACTCTCGGTCCTGTTGCGCTAGTAGTGCCCTTGATATGTATTCCTCCGCATGTGCTTGGTTGTGCTCTAGCATCGAGAGGCTTATTTTGTCTGGGTCAAGGAAACCCACCTTGTCACATGCTCTCATCGACGCCAGCCTATACATGCACCTGGGTGCAAAGTAGATATTAGTAAGTAGTGCATACAAAGTGATTAGATTTATGAAATGAACTGTGATAACTTCACAACAGCAAACTCACAGGACTCTAGTCCGTATGATGGACATATCAAGCTCCCGCCAGTTGAGGAGGTCGAACAAATCCTCGTGGGCCACCGATATGCACCCGGCCTCATGGTGAAAATGACCTGGCCTGAAGTGAACTAAGAAGTTGATGTGGCACCTAGACTGGGTCAGGTACCACTCGTGGAGACTTCTGGTTATTTGATCCATATTGCGCAGAAGGTACTCCGACACAAGTGGGAATCCGTTCTTGAACGTACCCGGTTGGCTTTGTTTGGCCTTTCCTTTGGCCTTGCCTTTGGCCTTGTCTTTGGCATTGTCTTTGGCATTTCCCTTGCCTTTGGGCAGGGAGCGAGTGTATACCTTCGAAGGTTGGGGCGCGGTGCCACCGGCCTCATTTGATGGTGAAGGGTTTGAGGCCGTCGGAGGAGGCATGGGGGCCGAAGGAGCTCGGTCATGCGTTGTGCTGGGGGTGGTGTCCTTAGGAAGTGAGCTAGCATCCATCGTCCACTTTAAGTTACGAACGCATAAGTTAGATTTTGCAAATTGAGTATATTAACTGAGTTGTAAGCTAGAATGGCTAGGGTTTACCTCCTGTAGTCTAACACCCTTCTTGGGCCACTGTACGTATGAGCCCAATGCCTCACCAATTGTCAGCATTTCGTCCGTTGGGACGGGCAACGGAAAAGAGCTGTAGCCCGGGAGGGCCATGTCCACCTGTACCTTTGCGAATCTAGGCTCCAGAGGTACGCAGTGGATCCGGACATCCTCGCAAGACTGATATACGACCCCATTTGCAACCACTACAGGTTTGTCGCCTATGTTGATCAATAGGCTACAGCTCTCCGGCTTCTGCAATTTTCAACAATTATAACAAGTTAGCGAAACAGTTCTAACGTAACGGGAGTGGCATAAACCGAACTGCATATATAGCTCCAGAGTTGCAATACCTCAATCAGGTCCACCGGATCCACGCGAACCTTCGAGCCGGAACTACTCGGCCTGGCAACGTCGATCTCGGCAGCTGGATCTAAACCCTTCGGCTGCACAACTCGGCTGAGGCGTTCATACTTCTCGTTCATTTGAGCGAACATGTCCGCGAATTGTGCAGTCACATCTGACCGTATCTTCTGAGACAGCTCTGATTCCCTTTCCTTCCAGCTGCGAGCCTTCTTTGCCTTTTGCCCGTGCTCCGAGAAGCCTTCCTTCCATGGCACCACACCCCCCACAGTTTGCGTCTGACCTGGATGCTCCTGGTTCCCTAGAGCCCGGGTAAGGATGTCGTTCTCCCTATGAGGAGTGAACAATCCCTCGGTCGCCTCCTTCGAGTAAGAGATCTGTTACATTCAAAGCTCTCTATTGTGAGGAAAAAATATATACAAACTTGTGCGCACACTAGTGATTATAGTTTTTTCTACCACACTCTATGATTCCAACCAGGAAGTTAGCCAACTTACATTCCGTTGCACAACCTCGACGTCCCTGGGGTTTGGGAACTCCACAGTCCCCATGGACGACACGGTCCCTCTGGCCAGCCACCAGCGCTTGCATCGTGGATCGCAGATCTCAGAGAGTAGTAGGTTAGGGGAGTCGACAAAATTTGACGCCTAGTCTTCAGCCTTCTTCCACTGCTCCTCCTTCCCCGCATAGCCGCGAGAGCCGAGCCGGTGCGGGTGGTCGTTCCTCCTCTGGATTGCCTTGTTCTTCTCGCTAAGGGCCTTCGTACTAGAAACAAGAAAATTAATGCACCGCTGGTTACTGCATACAACGGTGTAACCAAGCAAAGGAACCATACATACCTTGAACTCAGGGGTCCCCTTCTGTTGGGTGAATTGCTCCCATACCTCCTCCGTTATGAAGGGGTACTTCTCACATGGAGATTTTCCTTTAGCGAGGAAGGTACTGACGAGGACACTCCTGAAGGTTTTCCACGTGTTGTTCATGTCCTTCAAGCAAGCTATCTTGGGACCATCGTCGGGGATGTTCCACTTGGCCTGTTTCAAATGGTGCATATAAGCAGGACTTACCAAATCTCTGGGATAAACCAAGGGAATGTGATTACTCAAGAGTTCAGTGATTTTGATTAATTTTACCTTCACTTCTGCCCATAGCCTATCCCTCTCGTCGGCCTTAACATCCTTCCATCTCTGGACGGTGATCTTCACCCTTTCCTTCGCCGACAAACCAACATAGGCAGTGTACTGGCCGGCGTTCTTCCCGATCGGTCTCCCGAACTAGTTGAACTCACATGAAAGATCCGCACGTTTGGCCAAACAGCACAACATCATCGCGTCTCGTGCCTTCCTCTTACGCTGGGACGAGGTAGCATCATCTACGTTCGCCCTTGCCGAATCACTACTATCAGCCGAGGAAGATGCCGACATGGCTTTACCTAAAATTCCATGAACAGACCATCAATTGATATGAAGAAAGGTACATGACAAAGTTCATAACTAAAATGGAATGGAAATGATGAACCACCTCTTTTTGTTAAAATGTCAAATTTTCATTCAAAAGGTCAAAAATCATCAATTCCTATCAACATGGTCTTCAAAATAGATTTAAAATGGATTTATGAACTCAATTTGCAAAAGGTTGTCGAACTTCAACCTTCTTGCTTAACATAAAGATCATTTGATAACTCTTGATTGTAAAATTAATCCTATTTGGAAAAAATTTTCAGAAAAACACATTTCATGCAATGAAAATCATTTCTGTAAATTTTCATTTCAAATGTATTTGATTTCAACAATAGTTGATTCTTTACACAAATGAAATATGAACTCTGCAAAATTCAGACTTTTGAATGTACTATCGGTTGACAATAACAAACTGATATGACATACTATATTTCCTATCGGTTTGACAATTAAAACCGATAGTACTCAAGTTTGTATTCAGGAAAATATATAAGATTAGCAGTGCAAACTATGCTAGTCTCTCTGTAGGAACATAAAGTCTGTAAAAATTTAAATGAACCAAAATTTCAGATGAAAATTAGAAAATGGTAAATAATTAACAGAAAATTCAGATTATGGTCTTTACTATCGGTTCTAAATAAGAAACCGATAGTGGACGACACTGTACGACAAATTGCTAGTGATTTTCATCAAGTCTGAAATTCTCATAGCTATCAAGTTTGTAATTCATGCACTTTTCATCTAGTTTTATATTTGTAATACATTGAACCACATATGAACTATTGCATATAAATTTAAGAAATTGACGCGAGCGGTTTGGTCAAGAACACTTACAGTCGTTCGTGGAGTGGCCTACAACGGCGTGATGCAGTGGCCGGAGGCGGTGGAGAACCCAATTGCAATCGGCAATGGTGGCGCAAAGGAGTGAAAAAGCGAACGTCGGGGAGGCTAGGGTTTTCCGCGCGCGAGTATTTGGAATGTGAACAGTTGCACTGGAGGGAAAATCGTGCGAGGTTAACCTAATATATGAATCTTTACTATTGGTTCATAATCACCAAACCGATAGTAAATACAATGGAAGTTAGGGTTTGGAGTGTTAGCATTGTTCACTATCGGTTTTATGATTATTAACCGATAGTAAATTAAGAACAGGGTCTTATAACACAATATGAATTACTATCGGTTATGAACAATAAACCGATAGTCGAGTTTAATTTATATCGGTTTGAAAATTCAAACCGATAGTAGAATACAATGTTATTGACCCTAAAGAATTTCCCTGAGAACAATTACAGATGATCTCAGTACATCATTTTGCACTTGTAAAGAAACCTGAAACCCCATGCAAATGATTTCCAATAATTTTGAAATAAATTAACAGTAAACACCAATCATGGAACATAAGGAATCGTGCATATAGAAACTTTCTTCGAATAGCCAATCATGATGGAGATATCAAAATGACAAACCAGCCAAAAACCACGAGGAATCTGAACTTTGCAGTTTTCATATTGATTTGTGAAAAGAATCAATTAGTGCTCAAATCAACTCCAATTGAAATGAAAATTTGCAGAAATGATTCTCAATGCATCATGTATGTTTTCCCAAAGAATTTTTGAAAAATGATTTGAAGAATTCTTCGATTAAAGATCCAAGTAATATACGTCACTTACATATTGCAAATTAGTCAAGAATGGTTGTCCACCCATAATCCTTCTTCGTGGTCATCTCGCAGGTAACTTGTTTCGTCAATATCTTCGGTAGAATTCCATCTAAAAATGGAGGTAGTTCATCGAACTGATCATACTCTTCTTCAACCACAACATCTTCGACCCCAACAATACGTCTCTTACTATAAAGGACAACGTGCAACTTTGGGTTGGCCGGGTCAACGATGTAGAACACCTATGTGGCTTGCTCAGCAAGTATAAATGGATCATCTTGGTGTGCGACTCTACTGAGATCGACGAGAGTAAACCCATAATTGTCGACTTTAACACCTCAAGAGATTTCGCCCATTGGCATCAAAACAGAGGAATCTTAAGTAATACATAATCGAGCTCCCATATTTCCTCAATAACACCGTAATATGAGTTGAGTGCCCTTACTGCCCTGGCAACCTCCGAAATAGCAAGTAGTGCCACTCCACTACATTGCATAGTACTCTTCTCGTCCTGAGTTCTTGTGTAAAATGAATAGCCGTTGATGTCATACCCCTGCCAAGTCCCTACAGTAAATCTAGGCCCTCTGGCCAACCATGTAACAACTTCATCTACGTTGCCCTCAGAAGCTTGCAGGACTCTATTTTCGATCCACCCAGCAAACTTCCTGTTATGTTCTCTGGTGACCCAAATCTCTGGCTTCGAAAGATTCTGTTTCCGTAACATTTCCTTGTGCTCGTGTATGTATGGCTCCACCCCCATCATGTGCTGTAAGACCCAAAAATGGGCTTTTGCATACAGATCACTAGAGGGGACGACTACTTTAAATCCAATCGTTCCAATGCCCTGAAGCCTGCCCTCATGCCAGGACGTAGGAACGCCAATTGGGTCAACCCCAGCCATATAGTTGGTGCAAAATTCAATCACCTCCTCGGCGGCATAACCTTCAATGATACTGCCCTCAGGCTGATGTCGATTCCTTACATATCCCTTCAAGATACCCATAAATCTCTCAAATGGATACATGTAGCGCAGGAACACGGGTCCACAAAACTTAATTTCTCTGACAAGGTGAACAATTAGATGGACCATAACATCAAAAAAAGATAGAGGGAAATACATCTCCAGCTGACAAAGAGTTGTAGTCACATCGCGTTGCAAATCGTCCAGTCCATCCAGATCAATTACCTACAAGGACACAGTTGCAGCAAATATTCAGATCCAAAAAATCTGTCAAGTTCCACGAATGGAGCTAATTAACTTGCTAGGAGTACACGCTTACCTTGCCAGATATTGTGTTGAAGAAATAACATAGCTATGTAATTGTCTCTCTAACTTTGACTGGGAGAATGCCTCTAATAGCAATGGGAAGCATTTGTGACATCAGTACATGACAATCATGGGACTTCATACCAACCAGTTTCAAGTCTTTCATGGACACAAGTTTATTCAGGTTCGTAGAATACCCGCATGGAACTTTGACACCATACAGGCACTGACAGAGTTCTGTTTTTTCTCTTTTTGACAAAGTATAGTAGGCCAGGGCGAGGTATGTATGCTTTCCCTTCTCCAACGGTGCAAGCTCAGTCCTTATGCCCATGTCGAGCATGTCACGACGAACGTTGATGCCATCTTTCGTCTTTCCTGGAATGTTCAACAACAAAAAATCAAACTGTCACAAACATTTTTCTCTACGTGCATGACATCAATGCAATGTTGAACTTGTAAGTGCTCCCAATATGGCAGATCCCAAAGAATCGATCTCTTCTTCCAAACATTTTTCCTGGAGGTTTAGAACATTTACCGAACTCAACTTTGATGTCCTTCACGCACAAGTAAAGTTCCTTACTAGTCACAAACACTGGGGCTGATCCTTTCTCAGGCTTCCCATTAAATGCCTTCCTCTTCTTATGGTAGGCGTGATACATTGGAAGGAATCTGCGGTGACTCATGTACACTGTTTTTCTGCAGTTCAATAACCACATGCTTTCAGTTTCATCCAGGTAAATAGGACAAGCCTTGCCTCCTTTCGTACTATACCCCGACAAATTTCCATAGGCCGGGAAATCATTTATGGTGCAAAATATCATAGCCCGCAACATGAAATTCTCTCGCTTATGTGCATCCCACACCTGCACCCCTTCGCTCCACAATTTATGTAAGTCCTTGACCAACGGTGATAGAAACACGTCAATATCATTCCCGGGTTGTCTGGGTCCTGAAATTAGTGACGACATCATGATGTACTTGCGCTTCATACATAACCAAGGAGGAAGATTGTAGATACATAAAAGAACCGGCCAAGTGCTATGTCGACTGCTCATATTTCCGTGTGGATTCATACCATCCGTACTCAACCCAAACCTTATATTCCTCACTTCGCCGCCAAACTCACCGAATGTTCTGTTAATGTTTCTCCATTGAATAGAATCAGCTGGATATCTTAGTTTTCCGTCTTGTTTTCGACCATCGACATGCCAACGCAAGTACTTCGCATCTTTCGGATTTGCAAACAATCGTTTCAATCTAGGAATCACAGGCAAATACCACACAGTTTTGGCCGGAGGCCCTTTCTTTACCTCATCACATCCATTGTGATAAATTCTGTCCCCATGCTTGTACCGCGATGCACCGCATCTTGGACAAACATGCAAATTCTCGTACTCGTTACGGTACAGAACACAATCATTTGGGCATGCATGTATTCTTTCGATTTCCATTCCCAACGGACACAATATTTTTTTGGCCTGGTAAACTGATCTTGGCCACCCATTTCCCTCTGGAAGCATGTCCGCTAATAGATCTAATAGCGCCGTGAAACTCTTATCGCTCCAACCGTTGCTTTCCTTCAAGTTATATAATCTCAACACAGAATACAACTTTGTAAATTTTGCACATCCGGGGAACAAAGGCTTCTCAGAATCAACAATTAATTTCTCAAATTTAGCTAAATCATTTTCGCTGTAATCTTCTTCTACATCACGTAACATTTCATCTAAATTGTCGTCATCTACATGGACATCCGAATGAACATTACCAATGTTCTGATGATCATCATTACTGCAATCCACTTCTGGGTGCTGCTGAGTGGTAGCGGTGGTCGTTTCCTCAAGATCTTCACCATGCCATATCCAACGGGTATAGCGTGCGTTAAAACCACGACGAATCAAATGACTCCTAATCTGATCAGAGTTGCTGAACATTTTTAAGTTCATACAATCTATACAAGGACAATGCATATCTTTCTCTCCCTTCTTCGCCTTTTCTTGCTCAGCAAATTTAATAAACCCATTCACACCTCCTCCAAATACTCAACAATAGTACGTTTTATTCCATACATCCAATATTCTCGGTTCATCTACAATTATTTCACAAAATTGATAAATTGAAATAAATAATTAATGACTCAGGGCATGCATGCATGAAACATCATCAATTAGCTAGGCCATATGTGTGTACAGCTGCTTAATTACATTAAATGGATATGTATGAAACCCTAATGAACTTGATGCATTAATTGGAAGAGCCAGCTAGCTAGCTGGTTAACTTCAGCCATAAATCATTCCTAGCTTAATTTCAACAAGCTATAGCTAGCTAGCCAACCTAGCCTTCTAGCTAGTTTGGAGCTACATGTATCTAGTTTAATGAATTGCAAGTAGAGAGAGAGGGAGAGTGTGAAAGAGTGATCGAGAGACAGAGAGGTCATGAGAAGATGACAATACCGAGGGGGATCGAATTATCAACCTCTCAGCTATCTTCTCCAGATCACTCTAGCTTGGAGAGTGGATGCATGTACGGTAGAAATGAATCGAGGATGCAGAGCGCAGAGCAGGGGTCGAGATAAATTGTACAATTTTACTATCGGTTCAAAAACACAGCCGATAGTAAACTAAGGTCCCCACTGTCATAACCATTAGTTTATATGATGTCATTTTACTATCGGTTTGTTTTATATAACCGATAGTAAAATTTACTCTATTATATCGGTTTGTACAGTAGTAACCGATAGTAAAAAATCCGTAATTTCACTATCAGTTACGAAAGACAAACCGATAGTACTACTTCATTTATTATATCGGTTGGTACAGTATGAACCGATAGTATAAAGTCCGTAATTTGACTATCAGTTACGAAAGATAAACTGATAGTACTATTTAATCTATTATATCGGTTGGTACAGTAATGACCGATAGTAAAAAATGTTTGCATTGCACTAACGGTGTACTATAATACAACCGATAGTAAAAAGCCTCTTCTCCACCGCTGTCGTCCTACTCTATCAGATTTTTCCCAGATTTCTTATAACCGTTAGAAGATATGGGTTAGTGGAATGCATTTCTGTAGTAGTGATCTGAGTTCAGAGTATTTAGGTTAATTAGGATATTTAATTAATTCCTGTTTTCAGAAACAGAAAGGATTGATAAATCTGGGTGTTAGAGATGGAATTGAATTTGTCTTCTGAAGGCTTTTATTCTCAGGATAGATAGTGGGTCATATTTGGAAAGTCAAATCTTAATTTGGGTTCACAAGTAAGATTTTGAGATTTTTGGGGCTTAGGATAAAATAAATCTGAACCGATTTGGTTGATTTAGAAGAGACATATGCATGCATGAATTTTTATGAAAAGAAATTTTTACCCCAAGCCCAGGGTGTTACAGGACCCAGACAACCCATAAATGATATTGACGTGTCTCTAGTGCCTTTAATCGAGGACTTACAAAATTGTGGAGCGAAGGGGTGCAAGTGTGGGATGCATACAAGAAAGAGAATTCATCTTGCGGGCCTTGATATTTTGCACCATAAATGATTTCCCGGCCTACGGAAATTTGTCGGGGTATAGTACGAAAGGAGCCAAGGCTTGCCCTACTTGCCTAGATGAAATTGAGAGCATGTGGTTGCGAAACTGCCGAACAACAAGTCACCGTAGGTTTCTTCCAGTGCATCACGCCTACCGTAAGAAGAGGAAATCATTTAACGGGAGATTTACTCACGCGTGAAGGACATCAAAGTTGAGTTCGGTAGGTGTTGTAAACCTCGAGAAAAAAATGTTTCGAAGAAGAGATCGATTCTTTGGTATCTACCATACTGGCAGCACTTACAAGTTTGACATTGCATTGACATCATGCGTGTAGAGAAAATGTCTGCGACAGTTTGATTGGTTTGTTGTTTAACATTCCAGGAAAGACAAAGGATGGTATCAAAGTTCACCGTGACATGGTGGAAATGGGGATAAGGACTGAGCTTGCACCTTTGGAGAAGGGAAAACGTACATACCTCCCCCCAGCCTGCTATACGTTGTCCAAAAGCGAAAAAATAGAACTCTGTCAGTGCCTACATGGTGTTACATTTTCATGTGGGTATTCCGCGAACTTGAAAAAACTTGTGTCCATGAAGGACCTGAAACTGGTTGGCATGAAGTCCCACGACTGTCATGTGCTGATGTCACAAATATTTCCCATTGCTATCAGAGGTATTCTCCCAATTAAAGCCAGAGAGACAATCACAAAGCTATGCTATTTCTTCGACGCAATATCTTGCAAGTTAAGTACGTGCACTCCTACTATAAGTTAATTAGCTCCATTTGTGGAGCTTAATTAGAAGATTTTTCTGATATGAATATTTGGCATAACTATGTCCTCATAGATAATTGATCCGGATGGACTGGACGCTTTGCAATGCGATGTGGTTACAACTCTTAGTCAGCTCGAGATGTATTTCCCTCCATCCTTTTGTGATGTTATGGTCTATCTGATTGTTCACCTTATCAGAGAAATTAAGTTTTGTGGACCCGTGTGCCTGCGCTATATGTATCCATTTGAGAGATTTATGGGTGTATTGAAGGGATATGTAAGGACTCGTCGTCGGCCCAAGGGGAGTGTCATGGAAGGTTATGCTGCCGAGGAGGTGATTGAATTTGGCACAGATTATATTGCCGGGGTCGACCCAATTGGCATTCCTAAGTCCCGACACGAGGGTAGGTCTCAGGGCATCGGAACGATTGGATTCAAAGCTATCGTCCCCACCCATGATGTGTATGCGAAATCACATTTTTGGGTCTTACAACACATGACGGAGGTCGAGCCATACATACACGAGCACAAGGCAATGTTACAGTCACAGAATCTTTCGAAGCCAGAGATTTGGGTCACTAGGGAACAGAACAGGAAATTTGCTGGGTGGATCCAAGAAAGAGTCATGCGAGCTGCCGAGGGCTCCATAAGTGAAACTATGACATGGTTGGCTAGAGGCCCAAGATTCACTGTAGGGACTTGGCAGGGGTACGACATTAACGGGTATTCATTTTACACAAGAGCTCAGGACGCCAAGAGCAGTACGCATTGTAGCGGAGTGACACTATTTGCTATTTCTGAGGATGCCAGGGCAGTAAGGGCGCTGAACTCATATTACGCTGTTATTGACAAAATATGGGAGCTCGATACGGATTATTTAAGATTCCCTTGTTTCGTTGCCAATGGGTTGAAATCCCACGAGGTGTTAAAGTTGACAATTACGGGTTTACTCTCATTGATTTTGATAGAGTCGGACGCCAAGACAATCCGTTCATACTTGCAAAGCAAGCTACACAAGTATTCTACATCGTTGACCCGGCCAATCCAAAGTTGCACGTTGTCCTCCACAACAAGAGACGTATTGTTAGGGTCGAAGATGTTGTCGACGAAGAGGAGTATAACCAATTCGACAAATTACCTCTGTTTTTAGAGGACATTCAATCTATCCCTACTAAAGATATTGACGAAACAACGTTCCTACGAGATGATCAAGAAGAAGGATTGTGGGTTGAGAACCATTGATGATTATTTTCTATTTGAAGGAAAAATGCCAGGCAAACAGCCCACAAGTTGTGCACCAAGGTGAGGAACTTATCATTAATACATCAGGCAATACGTGTTGTTTAGAATTTAATGATAAGCTAGTGTGCTACAGCATTAATATATCTCAATTTTAGTCCACAGCATGAGTACTAACATGTACAATACCCTTATATTTTAAGAACTTAATTCTTGACTTCAAATTTTCTTGCCAAAATCCCATTGCAGCCTCTTGCTTCTTCAACTGGCTTGAAACATCATTTTCCAAACTTCAAAAATTAAGCTCTGGAAAAATTTACTTGTTCTAACGGTATTTTCTGTTCGTACCGTTAGAACAAGTGCGCAACTCTGACGGAATTCTCTCAATCTACTGTGAGAAAAGTGCACATACATGGTCTGACGGTATTATTGGGTTGTACCATTAGAAGAAAGTAATTAGTCTGATGGTATTTCTTGTTTGTACCATTAGAAAAGGCCCTCACTATTTTATTAAACTTCGCCCTTGAGTTTCCCTCCAGTCGAACCATTCCAACTTATAGCACTATGTCTCTTCGAGTGCGAAAACCCCTACCCTCACTGCCACACCAAGATCGCCGCCTGGATTACAGTTCGCCACTGCCGCCGGTCCTTCTGCGGCCGCCGCTGCATTCTACATTGCCTCTCCATCGCCACAACTGGTCGCCGTAAAATACCCTAGGTCTTCATTCTTTTTCCAGCATCTTCCTTATTTGATCTTTGGGTTTTTTACACTATGGTTTGCTATTTTTCTACGCTCATGTTTTGGATTTAAACTAGGGTTCCCTATTGTGTAGGATTTAATAAATTCCGCAGGCATTGTTGATTTAAACTAGGGTTGACATAACATGTTTCAGAGCTATAAGGAACCTATTTTGAGATTTGAAATTATCTGTACTGCTGTATGTGTGATCAATTGTATCCAATTGCCATATAATGTACTTTATATGTTGGAGGTGTTCAAAAACATCTTCTATCGGTATATCATGTCCTTGCCAATAGAAAAAATTGTTATGTTCTATCGGTCGCTCATATGTTTACCGATAGAAAAATTTCTGAACACTTCAACAAATTTTTGCCTTTTAGTACTATTTTTTTGGTTATGTTTCGTATCTTCTTGTTCCATGCCATCTAAACCACCTATTTTAGTTCCCTGCTGTGACTCGCATTGCAGCTGAATCATATTATGATCAGGTCAGTTGTTACATTATATTTCTTTCTAATTGCGTCAATCTGGCCTGCTATATTACATAGGCTAAGAAACAATCAGTACCCTATTTTCTATGTGTGTTCGTTTTGTCATACAAGTTCAACAAGTCTTAAAACTTACGATGTGAAAGGACATGAACCATGTAATGAGAAATAGAGAGAATACATTTAGTTTTTTACACTCTCATTGAAACCAAGAAGAATTAGTCTCCAATCCTCAACTGAGTTATGGAACTCCAAGAAGAATTAATTGCCATATGTTGCCTGCTTCCTATGAACCTATTTTGAGATTTGAAAGTATCTTACTGCTGTATGTCTGATCAATTGTATATATGTGAATAAATTGAATGTGAATAAATGTGAATAACTGTCTAATGTGTTAATCTGTTCAATGTATATGTGAATGTACCCTTTTTTGCATCTGTACTGTATTGTGTATCCAGCCTTTTCTAACGGGTAAATAGGAAACAGAGTTAGAAAACAACAATATTTTCTAAGGGTATACTCCTAATTAACCGTCAGAAGAGTGTATGTTTTTCTGAGAGTATACTCTTAACTAACCGTGAGAATACTACTTTTTTTCTAACGGTATACACTTAATTATCCGTTAGAAGAGTGTACGTTTTTCTGACGGTACACTACTAAACAACTATGAGAATACTACTTTTTTTTCTAACGGTATACTCTTGATTACCCGTTAGAAATGTGTACATTTTTCTCACGATATACACCGAATTAACCGTTAGAAGAGTGAAATTTTTCTGACGATAAACTCGCACATAACCGTGGGAATACTGTTCATTTTTCTTATGGTATACTACTAATTAACCGTTAGAAAAGCGTACGTTTTTCTGACCATAAACTTGTATGCAACCGTGAGAATACTATTTTTTTCTAACGGATAGTGCTAGTTAACCGTTAGACTAAAACCATTTTTCTGACATTTATCTACGAAAATGCTATTAGAATAGTGGTCGTTTTCTAACGATTTTTTACCGTTAGAAAATTTCTTGTCTTGTTTTATCGTGTCTATCTCTAATGGTACAAAAACCATTAGTAGAAGCGTATTTTTTACTGTTAGAAGAAATCTTTTCTCTAGTAGTGTTAAGGCGGTCAAAAACACGTTTCTTGACCCCTCGTATTATTTGCCCATTGGCATGTTTAACTGCTCCATTGCTTTATGTATGAGCGACGGATGGGAAATAGATTGTGGTTTCTTTATCGTTGCAATAATCTAGAAAAAGAGCACTAACGAATTGGGAACCGTTATCTGTGATGACACGACTTGAAACACCAAATCGTGTCACAATGTTCTTGTGAAAGAGCTTCTTCACCATTGAGGCGGTAATGGATCAGACTTGTTCCGCCTCGATCCATTTAGTGAACATATGAATGGCAATGAATAAAAACTTGTATCCAATGACGGCTTGGGGCATTGGTCCCAGAATATCTATCACCCATACGGCGAATGCCCAAGTCAAGGGAATAGTTTATAGTGCATACGTCGGCTGATGAACTTGCCGAGCACAAAATTGACACTGCGGGCATGTCTTGACCAAGTGTCTGGCATCATTGAGTGCCGTAGGCCAGTAATACCCTTGTCGAAAAGCTTTTTCAACCAATGTTCGATAGGATGTGTGTGTGCCGCACATGCCTTCGTGGATGTCTCTCAGAAGGTTTTGTCCTTTTCTTGAGGTATGCAACGCATGAGTATGCCTTGCGTACTCTCTGTGTATAGGGTCCCTTCGACCAGTTTGTACATGCATTATTTTCTAACTAATCGATCAGCTTGGGTTTCATCCTTAGGCAAGGTCCCATATGCTAGATAGATCCTCAATGGCTGGATCCAATCCGCTTCGTGCTTGAGGGCGGCGACGTTAGCCGTCGCCTCGGTCTTCTCGGTGATCAAGGGATGTTTTAAGTGCTGAATGAACTCTTGCCGGAGCGGATGCATGTGAGGACCCATGTTTTGATAACTGGTCTGCGAGAGTATTGTCTCTTTGCGGAATGAATTGGACTTCAAAATTTCTGAAGTATTTTTCCAATTTCCTCACATTATCTAGGTAACGAGCCATTGTATCATCGGAAGTGTTGTACTCCTTGTTTACCTAGTTTATGACTAGCTGTGAGTCTCCCCTCACCACTAGCTGATGGACTCCAAGGGATTTGACTGATCGAAGCCCGGCTAGAAGACCTTCATTCTCTGCTGCATTGTTTGCAGCAACAAAGTGGAGTTGTATGACATACTGGAGTTGGTCGTCCTGAGGCGTGATTAAGACCACCCTAGCCCCCAAGTTTGAAAAACCGTGAGAACCATCCAAGTGTAGGATCGAGGATGCCGACTAGAGAGGGGGTGAATAGGAGGCTTTAAAACTTTTCGACTAGAAACAATTTTTACAAGGAAAAGACAAATAGAAAATAAACTGAAACAATTTAATAATATTTTGCACTAAGAAAGAGTAAGAAAATCAAACACGGTGATTTATCCCGAGGTCTCGGAGACTCGCCCGGTCTCTCCTACTCCTCGTTGAAGCACTCAAATGAATGAGTCTTGCTTCAATATCCACGAAGGAGATTTTTCACTAAGGTTGCTCCTTCTCCATTCCGAATAGGCAAGCACTGATGCCTTTCACATAATATGCCAAGCCTCTCCGACAACCTCCGTTAATGGTGAGGTCAACGGCCACGCCTCCAAATCGTCTAAGTCAGTGTGTTCACCAAGAGTAAGAAGTTACAAGATCTTCTCTTGCCCCTCAATAAATACCGAGAAACTTCTAAGGATGCAAATGAATGCTCTCAGATGTTCTATCTCAATCACAATGAATGATACTTGATTAAAAGATCAAGATTTTAGCACTTGGGCTCAAGTGTATAATCAAAAAACTGCTCAAAAAAAGTTTATAAACACTGATCAAAATCTGTCCAAAAGTGTTTATAAAACAGATCAAAACAGTGGAGAAATCTGCTCAGAAAGCTGTTTAAAAACTACTCGAAAATCTGAACAGAAACTGCTCAAAAACTTTTTATAAAACTGCTCAAAAATGTGAATAGAAGCTGCTCAAAAATGGTTTTAAAAACTACTCAAAAACAGTAGAGAAAATCTGCTCAAAAGTGTTTTAAAAATTTCTCAAAAACAGTAAAAAATCTGCTCAAAAGTGTTTTAAAAACTGCTAAAAACCAATAGCGAAAATCTGCTCAAATGAGTTTTAAAAACTACTCAAAAGAGGAGAGATGATGCTTAAAGGTGTATATGAGTATATGGCTTGAGATGGATGAGAATACTGCTCAAAACACCTATATTTATAGCTCAACCTCTCAGCTAGCCATTGTGGTCGAAAAGGAAAGAAATCAGTACAGCTAACAGGCAGCTGCAACCTCTAACGACTAGTAAATAGCCATTGGAAAGTTTGGTCGAATAAAAAGTGTTACTGGTCGTAGGAACAATGTCTGATGAAATGAACAGTACTCGAGTGACCTCTGGTCAAATGAATAGTATCTGGTCAAATGAACAGTGCTCGAGTGACCTTTGGTCGAATGAACAATGTTTAAAAGACCAGTTTCAGATCCTCTTTGAAATCTATATTTTCTTTCTCAAATTTCAACCAAGAATATGAATGAATACGAATGCGACAAATGACCTAAGAGTTTGTCAGTTTTTGATGGCACTAAAAGAGATTTCACAACCCCTCTTAATAGTACGGTTAAAAACTAAAAAGAATTTCTATAAAATCCAGTCAAACTCCAAACTCCGAGACTGGTACAATAAACAAGCACTTACCTTAGGTCTTTGCTGCTTTCTTCTTGGCGACCTTGCGCTAGCGATCTTGGCTTACGACCTCGGGCAACCTTGGCTCGTGACCTACAGATCCGGGCAACACTGCGACCTTGCGCTTGCGACCTTAGCTCGGAACCTCAGGCAACCTTGGCTCGCGACTTGCAGATCCGGGTGATACTGCAACCTTGCGGAAATGGCTCTTAGGTCTTTGCGGCTTCCGTCATGCGACTCCCATTTGACGTTTCTTCTTTTTACCTAATCTTATTGATTATACTCAAAAAAAATAGAAAAGTCCAAGATACTTGTTATCATTTATCACCAAAATCAAGATTAAGCACCTAGAAGCAACACCAAGTACATTGTCCAAAGGTCGTTAGTTGACAAATCTGTTGGTTCTTGTGGAAGTGGTTTGGGATTAGTCCATTCGACCACGAACTCGGCAAGAATCTAAGATTTAATGGTTACTTGAGTAGTAAAACAGAGATCAAACGCTCTGAATTCTATTGCCCATTTCGCCACTCGACCAGTTGTTTCCGGATTACGAAGAATTTCCCCTAAGGGAAAGGAAAATGGCACATAAATGTTGTGCGTTTGAAAATAGTGTCATAGCTTTCGGGAAGCCATTAAGAGGGCATAGAGTAGTTTTTGGACTTCGGGGTAACATTCTTTCGGTCCGTTTAGTACTTCACTTACGTAATACACTGGTCGTTGCACTCCTTCCTTTTATGTGACCAACACTACTGATGAAGACACGGATGCCCGATCTTCTAGTGAGAAGGATAACTTTGATTTGATGGAGAGTGACCTTGGCAATCCGGCTACCAACAAAACAACACTGGACGCCCTGGCAATCGCTAAACCACACTCACGAGTCATTATCAACCGTGCCAAGACGCGACTGACTTGATCACGAGGATCGATTCCTGCAAGCAACCGAAGAACAAACAAGAACAAGATAAAAGCAATCTAAAATTGCAAATATGGATGAAGCACACGATAAATTTGAGGTTGTATAACTTGTAGTTGTTGGTCTAGCTGACATAAGAATACAAGGATGAAGTTTCACACATGGGGAAAACTCATCTAAACAAAACCTGAGGAAGAACAGGAAGGGTGACGGACATATGTAATAGGGGTGGCGGCCAAGGAGGTGGACGTGAAACCCTAGGGGTACACGGGCCTTGGGCCCAAATTAGAGGTGGCACAACACTCGGCAGAATCTGTCCACAAATTGTTTTGTCGATTGTGGGTGATCCAGATGGAATTTAGTAGTGGAGCCAGATCCACTGGAAAGGTGGCGTCGTGAGCTTCTCCGTAAAGTGCTCATTCACCCCAAACGGACTCAGTACGTGGCTTGGGCATCCGTTTGAAGTTGGACTGCTGCTGGATGACCGAGCTGGACTTGCGGACAGTTGGGCTTGATCTTGGGCTGGGCTTGATACGTCGTGAGTTGCTCTACCTTTGATGTAGCTCGCTGATCCTCTGGTGTGGGTGTAGTGAATTGCTCAGCACATGGATTCATGCCGACTCACCGTTCTCCTTGATCTTCTCGTGGCGGCGAGGAAGTAGTGGAAGTAGTGGAAGGAGTGGATGGAGCTTTGTTCATATCCTCGCTAGTGATGTCCTCGTCATTCTCCCCTTCTTGAGTTTGAGTCATCCCCGACTCATGCATAATCTCCTATAAAAGGTTAGTACCAACACGAGGCAAAGCAACATGCATATACTCCTCTTCTTGAAAGCTATCATGTAGGTTCAAGGGAAAAGTAGATGAACTTGACGTGAAATGATTAGTGCTATGGCAATCCTCTAGGTGATCGCATTGTTGCTTGTTATCATTTTCCTGCAAAAGATTAGTCACAAGTGGGGGCATGGCAGGAGGCCGTTTTTCCAAAGAAAATTTTTCACCCTTGCAATTATAGACATTAATTTCAGATATATGCCTTTCATGTTCAATTTGATTTTCAGCCTCACAAGCAAGATTAAACAATTGAGACAAAGAATTATATTCCTTAGCAACAAGAATGTCCTAAATTTCCTTATCAAGCCCACCTATGAATATAATCTCTATAGCTTCCTCGGTTTCCTCTAAACCACAACGCAACAAGCATGTTTCTAATTCTTAGTAGTATCCTGCTATAGTGTTATTACCATGTTTTACATGTTCACTATAAGATAGCCCTTCAATGCTAGCAGTAGAGCAGCTAGCAAAAGCTAGTATTCCCAGCACTTTAGCTGCTGGGAATAAGGTTTGCTACAGCTGGGTGAAAAGGTGCTGCGAAAAGTTTTTCCTAGCTGTAATTTTTTTCCCAGCTGTAGGTCCAATGGCAAAGATTATTCCCAGCTGTAGGCCACTTGGAAAGTTTGAACTTTTCCCACCTGTATGTCCACTTGTAATATATTATTCCAAGCTGTATAACTATTTGGAATATTTTTTCCCAGCTGTAGGTCCAGTGGCAAAGAGTATTCCCAGCTGTAGGTCGCTAGGAAAATTCAAACTTTTCCCACCTGTATGTGCACTTGTAATATATTATTCCAAGCTGTATAACTATTTAGAATATTTTTTCCCAGCTGTAGGTCCGGTGACAAAGAGTATTCCCAGCTGTAGGTCACTTGGAAATTTTGAACTTTTCCCACCTGTATGTCCACTTGTAATATATTATTCCAAGCTGTATAGCTATTTGGAATATTTTTTCCCAGCTGTAGGTCCGGTGGCAAAGAGTATTCCTAGCTGTAGGTCGCTAGGAAAATTCAAACTTTTCCCACCTGTATGTCCACTTGTAATATATTATTCCGAGCTGTATAACTATTTGGAATATTTTTTCCCAGCTGTAGGTCCGGTGGTAAAGAGTATTCCCAACTGTAGATCGCTTGGAAAGTTTGAACTTTTCCCACCTGTATGTCCACTTGTAATATATTTTTCCAAGCTGTACGTCCAGTGGCAAAAAGTATTCCCAGCTGTAGATCGCTTAGAAAGTTTGAACTTTTCCCACCTGTTTGTCCACTTCTAATATATTATTCCAAGCTGTATAACTATTTGAAATATTGTTTTCCAACTGTAGGTCCAATGGCAAAGAGTATCCCAGCTGTAGGTTGCTTGAAAAGTTTGAACTTTTCCCACCTGTATGTCCACTTGTAATACATTATTCCAAGCTGTACAACTATTTGAAATAAATTATTATCAGCTGATTTGTCATTGAGAATTTAGAGATTCAAATTTAAATATGTGAATTATTTGTAGTAAATTTCCCGCTAGGAATTGTGTCAATAATTAATTTTAAATATAAATTTTTTTAGTAATTAGGCAACAATATTACAATTAAAACTATAATATGCATTATCCTAACAGAAATCACACCACATTTTGCAACAAAATTATCAAAAATGGATAAATGGCATAATTATATATTATATTGAATTCTTTGCTTTATATAGCCATTGACAAAATTCGTAATAGTCACAAATTATTCAACTGACAAAACCAACCAAAATAAATATGGTACCTCTGAAATAATTGCAAGAAAAATATCACTTAAGAATTCTTTACACCAAATGTATGCCCATATAGAATATTCCTAACTCTATATATTTTGTTCCAACTATAACTATCAAAAATAAAATATTCTACTTTCAAACTCCTCTTATGACGTAAAATATCTTCGTCGCTTCATATGTTTTTAACACCTTACTGTTAACCACCTGCATAAGAAAAGGTATCGATTACAATAACCTTGAGATAAATATATACAAATCAATAACTTTTGCTTTAAGTAACATATGGAACATATGACAACTATAATAAAAGATGGTTGGTTGATTGTTGTATAACAAGTATAAGTTGTTGCTTATGCGAATGAGAAAATTGTGTTGGTTGTGACATGACTTGCATACACTTGATAAAAGAAATTAATCATATGAAAGTGAGCTGCTAGTTCAAGGCACAATTAACATACACTTAATATTTAGAAAATGAATACCATGTGGATTTGTGTTGATAACACCTCACCTGTATAAAAGTATTTAAAATTTCTACTTAGTTTCAACTAATTATGTTGTCCCTTTCACCTGTAAGCATTATTTTATTAATAACAAAACAAGACAAATAAAAAAATAGTAACTAACCAGGTAAATAACAGGTTAGAATTATATATACTTAGAACACGAGATGAACCATCACCTATTGTAGTATCATCTTGGATCTACAAGTAAAAGTTCACAATTTGTTTACTTGGATGGTATTAGTAAGTAAATAATAGTTATTATACTAGATAGAATAGATTACTTTTTCACGTGGCCATGCAATTGATCGTCCAAGCGCATCAGACATTTTTCTAACATTCCCATATTGATGTAACAATGGAGCATCTCTTTTCAACACATAGTTCACAACCACTTCACAACACTCAGCCCAAGAGGTGTGTCACCAACTATTACACTTCGAGATGACCTTTGAAGCGTACCCTTAGCAACAGTACAATGGATCTAATCTGCTGATTTTGTAGGAGCATATAATGCACAAACACAATCACATAACTAGGAGTGTTTCCATATATTTTAAATCTATATACCAAAATTATACAAAATTTACTGATGTCTAGCTAAAGAGATAGATAAAAAAAATGTTAAATAGTTATGACTCAATATTACAGAGGACTAATATTTTTGTGTTTAATGGATATATTGTATAACACCTATCAATTAAATGGCATGCATGTCTTTTAGAGTATAATGATTGGCTTTGTCCAGAGCCTTCCTAACATATAAAACTCTTTAAAGATCATCAGTGATGGAAACTACTCAAAATATAGACACTATTAGCTTGCACATTATCCATGCTCAAATCCCTTGTTCCTTAGGACCATGTGCACCAACTAATATAGAATTCACTTTGTTGTTGATCACTTGAGTCCTTGCACTTTATTATTTTGGTCAAAATAGTCCTAAACATTCATCTACCTATACAATATGGGAATAGAAGAGCCTATTAACAAGAATTTGATAAGTATAAGACTAGAAAATATATAAATATGGTGTTACAATTGAATTCGTAAATATCATATCTAACATATCTAAATCACTATGCTGATACTATATTACTCCAAATATACTAAAATCTTTGTACAATAGCCAGAGGTACAAAAATTTGGAGTTACAATTTGAATCCTCAAATATCATATCTAAATAATACTACCTGATTGCATACAGACAAGAATCATAGAGCAACAATCTCCAAGTTGGAAGTCCCTAAATATCATATCTAAATAATACAGCAACAATCCCTAAATATCATATCTAAATAATACTACCTGATTACAAATAGACAAGAATCATACAGCTGCAAAAATAATAGTAATATTACCTGATTGCAACTAATTTTTCCAAAGATGAAACCTGACAGCAACAATCTCCAAGTTGGAAGTCCAATCTATGAAATATGAAATTATGCAAATAGAAAATAGATTGAAGAAACAACTTTCAAGACAAAAAAAAATCCAAATAAAATTTAAGAACAAAGAACATAGGGTAGGGGAGGTGTGGTTAGAGGCATCATGGTGGGTAATTGCAATGTGGAGGCTAGAGATCGCTCGATTGACTGATGTGGTGGTGTGGTTTCGTTGAGGAGGCCGAGGACTGTGTGGTGGGATGAGAGGCTAGATGTGTCAAAGCAAAGGTGACATAGAAGAGACACTAGTACAAAAATGTTGTATACTAATAGTTCAAAAAACATCTCTACTAACGGTTCTCATACCGCTAGTGATTGACACAATAGAACAAATCTAACACTACTCTAACGGTTTCAAACCATTAGAATAGGTACTTATTCTAATGGTTCTTATTAATGAACCGGTAGAATATAGTACTTATTCTAACAATTCTTATTGATGAACCGTTAGAATAGATATTATATTCTAATGGTTCACTAATAAGAACTGTTAGAATATAATCATCTATTCTAATGGTTCTTATCAATTTCTTATTAGTGAACAGTTAGAATATAGTAAACTATTCTAACGGTTCACTAATAAGAACCATTAGAATAGGTACTATATTCTAATGGTTGACTAATAAGAACCTAATAAGAACCGTTAGAATAAGTTGTTTTACTAACGGTTTCGAACAACTAAATAGATAGCCGAGAAGCATAGAAATTGGTAAATGATTAAATCATTCTTGCACACACAAGCAGGAATCCATTCAAAGGGGGAAAAATAATACACAGGAACCAATCTATTAAACTACGGGTAAATGGAGGTCCAACAATGAAGGACACAAGAAATGGCCCTTATACAATAATCTTACTACCCTAGAGTTGAGAGGTAGGAATGGTAGGCACTTAAGATTCTTAGCTAGTACTAATCCTCCATCTTGTTTTCATCCTTCATTTCTTCAGCACCATCATCCTGTAAACATCATAGTTAGCAACTTTATGTTAGAGCTGTGCAAACAAAAACTTCAATGAATTTGATAGATAAAACTCCTTATAAGCAAATGTATCCATCGAAAAAAGAGTATCACAAAGGAACAGCATCTCTTTCAGAAGTAGTTCTTTTAATGTCTGAGAATATACTCACATATAGTACTAAATCGGACATGTCTTGAGTACTCTTTACTGCTGCTAAATATGATATAACAGGTTTGCACTATGTTGAATGATTTTCTATAAGCATATAAATGATGAGCAGCAAAAGAAATTAGCGATTGGAGTATCAGTGCACTACAGAAAATAATAATAACAAAACAAAAATGCTAATCAGAAATCAAGTGAACTGAATCAAGGACATGCACAACTAAATATTTCTCATGCAGAAGACATAATGGAACTTACATGATGGCATAAAGGGTGCATCCTAGAGACCAGATGTCAGTCCTCTTATCAATGTCAACATGGCTTGGGCAATCCCACAATTCAAGTGCACGAAACGGTGTAGAACAATGCTCAGCAGCCCATTCCTATACATAAGCAAGATAAGCATTACTAACACATAGGAAGCTACAACCTTCACAGTATTAAGTGTCTTTTTAAGTTTTAGAAGCTTTAAGTCAATGACAGGTTTTACAATGTTTTGCTATGTTTTATCTAATATTTTATAGGCTTTCTTAGAATTTCAGTAATCATCAAAACAAGTTGCAGCACTCTTTTTTAAAAAAATGTACTGAAAGTTTAACTACTATAATATAAAATCTAAGCAAAAAGACTGTAATATAAACTTTAGCTAATTTAGGAAAGCACAGACAATGGCTAGAAGAAGACAGACAACACTTTTAAGTAGTTCTATCATTCTTCTTGGATGGTCCAGCTCTGATACAACTTGAAAACAATAATTCATAGCATAAGAAGCATGCATAAATGAAACAAAAGGCACTTTTAAGCTGAGCATAATCAAGCCATATATTTGAAAGACATGTTTTCACTTTAGAAATTAGATTTACATTAAATCTCTCTAAATTATATCCCATGGTATCTACTAGATGCATTCATAGTCTAGAGAAAGTACGAATAACCAAAGGAACTACAACAGTTGCATACTAACACCAGCAGCTAAAAGCTTGAGATCAATGTAATATATGGAATATTGTTGATAAGCCGCCATTCATTGGCATCACATAATCTTGGTTTAAGTTAACATTCTCCATAATTTGCTATACTAATATTCATTGGTCAGCATTATTATTTCACACATAAATATGCACACAAGCATCTAAGTGCCACTATGCATAATCTGACGAACCTAATGCTAATGGAATATAAAGATATTGAAGTAGCACAGAAAGTAGGTCACAACCAAAAAAGAAATAACATGGTTTATAGCACCCTCTCTTGGTTATCTTTAGCATTACCTGTATGCAAATCATCAGGACTTCATATCTATTAGGTTGGGAAAAGTCATATACGTAAAAGCATTTGAAACATATACATCGAAGACCCATCCACATTGCCATATATTCATACCAAGTGAGTCAAAATTCCCAACCAAATAACATCAGATGGATGAAAAATCTAGTAGACTATATGAGAATTTTATGAGCGAATGCAAAAAAGAAAAGGAATTGCTTGCTTAAAAGAATGTACTTCTTACCTGAGCTTCCCAAGAACAATTCTAAACTCATTGGAACGTGTTAATCCAATATCATCAGGTGAGATAATTTCATAAGTTCCTTTGTATTTAAGCATGCCATCCTGGGGAAGAGGGAAACATACTTAAAAGAGATTCTCCATTGTGGCGAAACAACTAATGAGATTCAATTGGCAGCAAATGTAATGAGGCATCAGGTGCAATTACAGTACTAGAAGATGGACACCCTGAAACACTTTTCTATATGATCTTACACACAAGAAATAATCCTTTACTGACAAATTGACTGAATCAAAATTAACAAAAATCATGAGAAACACATGATGATTTTAAACATGATTATATATCACAAGTGAGATAGAGATTTTGGAAGATCTTCATTCAAATACACAGGGAAGAAAAGTTTGATCTTGACCATGAATGTGAATAATACACCTCAAACAAGCAAACAGGAAAAAAAGTTTTCCCAGTTATCTCAAGAAAACTCAACCATAACTCTCTCAAAACCCACAAAGTAATGTATAAATGATAACAGAGAACAAATGAAGTGAAATTGAGCCATGCTATGAAAATGCACCTATCACTACAACAGTCAATCAGGAAGCTTTTTGACATTGAGAAAATTACCTGATGAATCCCACTTTCATGAGCGAATGCATTAGCACCAACAATAGCTTTGTCTGGTTGTACATGAAGTCCACTATGCTCTTGTACCTAGAATTATTTGAGCATTTTGCATAAAGCAAATGTGTGACCAGAAAATGCAAAAATACAAAACCACGCAAAGTTCATACCTTCTAGCGTCCTCAGGGTTGAACTTGACATCAGGGCAGTCGAGACTGCCTGCGTAGGCAAGCATCTCCCTCGCGATGGCCACCACCTGCTCGGGCGTCTTTCGCAGCTTGTGCTGCATGTGGATCTCACTGGCGGCGATGAAGGTGTGCACGCGTGGCGACCGGAGCTCTATCATGTTGGGCGCCGGAACTCGCCCCTCTGCTGCGTAGGGTCGCCAGCCTCACCCCTTTGCTTCACTCCTGTGCTGGGCCTGCCGATCTGCCGTGCTACACCGGCCTCGTGCCTCGCCCCTCTGCTGTGCACCTGCTTCACCGATGTCGCTCCACCTCTGCCCTTCACTGCACACCTTGCCACTAGGGTTTCGAGGGCCACACCATGAGACACCTCACGTGCGATGGGAGACCAGATCGAGGTGAGGGTGTAGTGGGGGATCGACAGCGGATATTATCAATGGATTCAGACATCTCGTTCTGCCCAAGGAATAAAGATTGTCAGCACAAATAGAGAAATGCAGTCAAATACACATGTACACACACACACAAGGAATAAGGATAGTTAGCACATACAGACAAATGCATTTTCACACACACACACAGATAGAATAGAGTAGATATCCAACATAATTATCAAAGCAACTTTGGTAAACAGTGTACTAAAACCGCAAGAAAAAGCATATAAGTTTAATATTGCAACCAATGTACTGTTAAGAAAATGATGGAAACTTGGTCATACTGTCATATCCATTTGTGCTGACTGCTTTTGGAATTCTTGGATCACCTTCATCTGATTGGTGGGTGCCATTTGCTACAAGTAAAAAAAAATTTAAAAAAAAACATTCAGTAAGTGATAGACATACATATTGAAAAATGATGTTGGATAGCTCAATTCAAACACACAAAACAAAGTGCTAGGAGTTACTAGACAAAGGTATCCTGCTCTTGATGAGACAAGATAAGGTTGTAAAGGAATTTATAACCTCTTTAGGTTGATGAACTCTTAATAAGTCTATTGACTAGTAAAAAGATCTCCATTATCTTTTCCTACTATTGCTCCTTCCCTCCATGCCCACCACCACCAGGCCATCACTCACCTTAATCCCCTCTAGGCCAATGGTCACCCACACACATAATCACCTCCCTCCACAACACACATGCACACACACAGAAAAGACAATCCTCCCACCTGTCATGCTGCTATTGCCTCCAATCAAATCTCCCCCTTCCATCCACACCGCCTGCCCGACCCCCAGCCCCCAATGCCAGTAATTGCTACAAGATAGATACCTTTTTGTAGCAATCCTCTTAAAAAACTATGAACCTAAAGTTATATAGTCGATCTTCCAAATTTAAACACATGCAACATCTCATATTCTCATGTGCAAAGTTAGGTGGGACATACCTTGTTTAAAGCTCCCATTGCTTGACTTGCACTTTTCATGCCAACAGCCACTGAAGTATTGGCATACATTGCCTAAGGACAGAGTTTACACCAATATCAGAAAACTAATCCACTAGATGGGTGAAACAAAGGAAAAGGGAAAAAACAAACTATATATTACCTGTGTATGTGTTGCAATGCCCCGAATCTGAGCTCAGCTACCTTGTAATGTCTTAATCTGATCAGCTGGCTGGCGAGAATTTTAGTTGCTGCCTGCAACAGAGATGGAAATTGGAACCATATTGCATGGTTAGACCCAAATTACTACATTGAAAGTGAAATTTTAGAATAGAAACCACATTGCAAGTTCTTGCAGTCCTTTTGATCTCAGAAACTAGCTTCTTTTCCTGTTAATTAAAAAGGATTGTAAGCGTTAGTTGCTGGCCTGTCAACTGCATATAAGAAATTGAATAGTGGAATCTGAGCTCGGTTACCTTGTAAATTAGAAATTTGTTGTCATAATCTGATCAGCTAGCGAGCGAGAATTTTAGTTGCTGCCTACAATAGAGATGGAAATTGGAACCATATTGCACGGTTAGACCCAAATTACTACATTGAAATTGAAATTTAAGAATAGAAACCTCATTGCTAGTTCTTGCAGTCCTTTTGATCTCAGAAACTAGCTTCTTTTCCTATTAATTAAAAAGGATTGTAAGCCTGTGTTGTTGGCCTATCAACTGCATATAAGAAATTGAATAGTGGAACAGACAAAACAAGAAAGCTGCATGTGGTTGTTATATGGAATGTTACAGGTTTGATCTCCCTCATGAGCAAGAAGGTTATGGGACTTGCAGAGGTAACCCAAATTACCTAGTTGAAAAGACTGTCCTTCAAAAATATCAATACTAATTTTAGCTCATTTTTTCCTTAGGTCAGCTCAGAGTGATTACCTGGTATTGGAATCACTATGTCTAGACTATATACCGACATGACAATCTACAATTGTGTGTGCATGCACACATGTGTGTGTGCGAGAGAGAGAGAGAGAGAGAGAGGGATGTGGAATTGTAGATACAAGGAAGAAGAAAGAGGGGAAGCTACATGGAGATGGCTAAGCATTCTTATCATTTCTAAGCAAATGGCCAGTTGATTATAAACATGCAAAGGGATGTCCAAACTTTGTAGATGTGCCAAATGACAGCTTTGTAGAGTAATCAGCCAACTCAAGAAATGAATTAGTTATTCGCACCTCTAGCTGTAGTGCTCCAATGTCCCTCTCAATAACTACAACACGACATTACTTAAGGCATTAGTAAATTCTAGAACCCACTTACTTGAACCTATTACATCAATTGGAATAGGTGAAATAAACCAATTTATCTACATGTTGTTGCCAAGTACATGGGTTGTAACCCCAAGTGCAATACCTCAGCTAGCCATGAACCATTACTTCTTGTTACAAACTTAACACATGGTATTTCTAGTGGTACATGATTACGTGAATATATTGAAAAACTCTATAATCAGAAACAGTTCCAAATAGAAAGGTAATGACATCATAAAAGCCATTTGATAGCCTAAACTGAAGGTGATGAGCATCCTGCACTGTTGATCACAAACAAATGAATGGAATTAACCAACTTTTGTTCACAATTAACACTATGCAAACACAGAACCGGTATGTCGAACTTGGAGGGCTCTATTCTAACTGTGCAAGGATTGATCAGATCACCTCTTGTAGCATTCATCAGCTCGCGCTTGCTGCTCTGGATCACCTCTACAACCACCAGAACCAAAATTGCGCGTCAAAAGAGCTTAATCACGTGAGATAGGAGCACTAGAACCCTAGAATTCACCCTGAAGCAAATGAAATGAATCAAATCGAATTCGATCACCAATTGAGCTCAAAATCGACTAGAATTTTACCTTGTGTCGTTGGTTTCTTCACAAAAGGATTCATGTCTTCGTCGGCCTCGACCCCTCACCAAGCCAGACAATCTGTCGCGCCGCGCCGGGCTTGCAGATCTACCGCACTGCCTCCTCCCTCCGCCGTAGGCCGTTGCCGCTGTCGCTCCGCCTCCTCCCTTCGCCGCAGGTCGCTGCCGCTCCGCCTCCTCCCTGCGCCGCAGGCCGCTGCCGCTAGGGCTTTGAGGTGGAGGTGCGGTGGGGAATTGATTGGGGATCGGTGGGAGATCGAGCAAAGGTGGGGTGCGGAATTGGCGGGGGATCGTGGTGGAGAGGTGGGGGTGTCGACCGGCTATCGGGGAGAGGCGCAGTGAGGTTAGGAGGAGATTTTGGTGGGGGTCTCGGCGCGCCGGCTGTGAGGGAGAAGCGAAGTTAGCGCGAGGAGGGTTTTGATATTTGGTTTAACAAAAAATCTCCCCAAATATTTCTGTTACTTTTTTCTCTGAAAATTTTCCCTCTCAAAATAATATACCTGCTATTTTTCTGCTGAAAATTTTCAGTTTTGCCAAAAAAAAATTATTTATTCCTAACAATAGATCTGCTAAAAATCATAACTTTCCCAGCTGACACATTGGTGAAAAATCAAAATTGTATTTGCACCTATACAACTGCTGGTAAAAAAAAATTTTCCCAGCGTAAAAAATATTGCCAGCTGTTCCACGGATTCTATATATCTTTTTCCAGACTGATCTACAGCTTGCTATATATTATTTATTCCTAGCAGCAGATCTGCTAAAAATAATAACTTTTCCCAGCTGACACATCGGTGAAAAATCAAAATTATATTTTCATCTGCAGAACCGCTGGGAAAAAAAGTTTTTCCCAGCAGTTTTACAGCTTGCGCTGGCCTACCGTGTTGTAGTGGTTGTAGTTTCTTAATAAAAAATTCAGCATAGAGTTTACTGACAAATCTATCTCTCATAAGCCTTTTCATGTATTTTCAAGTGTGAGGTAACTTATTACATGCACACAAATCCTTCCACCACATTGATGCCAAAATAGTTAAAGCACTAGCGGCACTCCTAATCTTTCGTTTATCACAGTTTTATACCGAGCAAAATTTTGTCTACCGCTATTTCCCAATCAATATATGCATTAGAACGAAATCCGTTATAAGAAAGATGGGTTGGAATGATTTTACACGTACTCGTGGGGAACGATGCAACAATGGTGGTGTGGCTCTCTTGCAGTCTCTTCCTGTGGCAGAACATGTCAATTTGTGTTTCAATCTCCTTAAATTCATCATCTGCCATGATTAGTAGAAAACAAGAAACACACAAGAGTATATTTCCCTATCAACTACTAGGTGGCGGACAAGGAACAAATGTCACTCCTGCTCAAGCTTCTTACCTAGCTCTTACAAGTTCTTACCGAAGCGAACAGGCGATGCAATCGGTGGCTGGTTCGTGATAACTTAAACTCGAGTGTGAGCAAAGCGATTGTAAGGTGCCATACCTGTATGGTTAGTAGATGGTAGAGCTCGGATAGGCTATTATATGTGTAGCAACAATTCAAGATCAATAATGCAATATTGAAAATTAGTCTAAAGTAATAGTCAATGTGCTGGAACTAGCCTAAACTCAAACCTAGCTTAAGCAAGCAACTAGCAACACAAAAGAATAGAACAAAAAGATGCACCACAGAAAATTCTCCTCTTTTGCTACACACATTTTTCTTCTCTGATTTTTTTTTGTGCGGCTCTTTTTTTTTGCACCTACCTTTTTCTTACTTCTTTTCTTTTTATGAACAGTGCAGCTTTTGTTGCACTTTGCCTTTTTCTTTTGGGCTGCACAACAAGGATAGAAACGTTCTTTAGCAATTTTGGAACAAAAGAGGTCCGAGTTGGAGGATCTAGTCAACACCAAAGTTGTAGAGGATCTCTTTATCTTTCTAACAAGTATAAGAACATCAAAAACGGTGTTGGAAATCAAAAGATATGACAATTTTACCGAAGCTGCCTCAGATTGAGTAATTTGAATCCGAATTAGACTACAGTTTGAAGATTACACAATTAAAATTGTCCAAATTTTAGCATGATGAAAACGGCTGAATTTTAAGATTACCCCAGCTAACTTTTTTTTGGGATTTCTCACAGCGATTCCAAAAAGTATAAATTTATGCCAATCCGAGTCCGGATGAAAGAATTATGATGAAAATATCGAAACAGATCTATTAGATTCAAACTCTACGCCGCCGACATTAACGGGCCAATATCTCATGGATGGAAGCTGAATCTGACTTCAACCTCAACAGAAAAGTTATGGAGCACGATCAGATATTTTTAGCAAGTACAAGACTGTGAAAATCTGAGTTTGTATGAAAAGGATATGATGAAAACAACGAACTGGACAGCGGCATATTAGAATTGGACGCGACAACGAGGAGATCGATGTGGAATTTGACTCCGTGACGAGATCCAAGACTAAAACTAGACCAAAACTAAAACTAAAACTTAGAACCAGCACTCGATAAAGATGGATGAATGTTCAAAGATGCAAACTGACAAGAATGATGCAAGGCTAATGACGATGGTTTGGATAGCGGAAAATAAATCTTTTTGTAGGGCAATTTTCTGGACTCTCGGTATGAAATCAATCTACTAAACTAAGAAAGATAAATTCTCACCAGTCAACTGGAAGCTCTGATACCAACTGATGAGGACACGGATGCCCGATCTTCTGGTGAGAAGGATAACTTCAATTTGATGGAGAGTGACATTGGTGATCCGGCTACCAACCAAACAAGACTGGACGCCCTGGCAATCGCTAAACCACACTCACGAGTCTTTATCAACCATGCCAAGACGCGGCCGACCTGATCACGAGGATCGATTCCTGTAAGCAACCAAAGAACAAGCAAGAACAAGATAAAAGCAATCTGAAATTGCAAATATGGATGAAGCACACGATAAATTTGAGGTTGTGTAACTTGTGGTTGTTGGTCTAGCCGACACACGAATACATGGATGAAGTTTCACACATGGGAAAACTAATCAAAACAAAACCTGAGGAAGAACGGGAAGGGTGACGGACATATATAACAGGGGTGGCGGCCAAGGAGGTGGACGTGAAACCCTAGGGTTACACGGGCCTTGGGCACAAATTAGAGGTGGCACAGAACCCGGCAGAATCTGTCTGTGAATTATTTCATCGATTGCGGGTGATCGTGATGGAATTTGGTAGTGAGGCCAGATCCATTGGAAAGGTGGCATCATGGGCTTCTCAATAAAGTGCTCATTCACCCCAAACGGACTCAATACGTGGCCTGGGCATCGTTTGAAGTTGGACTGCTGTTGGATGGCCGAGCTGGACTTGTGGATGAGTTGGGCTTGATCTTGGGCTGGGCTTGATGCGTCGTGAGTTGCTCTACCTTTGATGTAGCTTGCTGATCCTCCGGTGTGGGCGTAGTGAATGGCTCAGCACATGGATTCATGCTGACTCACCGTTCTCCTTGATCTTCTCGTGGCGGCGAGGTAGTAGTGGAAGAAATGGATGGAGCCTTGTTCATATCCGAACTAGTGATGTGCTCGTCAACTACACTGACTGCACAAGGGGTTGAGGCTAAGTAAATGAGCAAAGGCTCTCCCATTTGTGGGAAACCAAAACCAGAACAGTTGATAAATATGCTTCGACTTCCTGAACGGCCTTTTCGGCTTCATCTGAGCAGTAGAAACTATTGTGCATACGTAGTACCTAAAAGAAGGGTAAACCACATTCGCCTTGCTGTGATATGAAATAACTCAATGCCACCAATCAGCCAGTTAGACTTTGAACATCCTTCGTCATCGAAGGGGATCTCATTTTCTCAATGGCCCGTATTTTATCGGGATTAACCTCAATGCCTCGTGAACAAATAATGAAACCTAAAAGTTTACTAGAAGAAACTCTAGAAGAGCACTTTTTAGGGTTCAACTTGATACCATGTTTATTCAAATTATTGAAAGTCTCAGTGAGATCATTTACATGATTAGAGCTCTTTAGGATCTTTACAACAAGATCATCTACGTAAGCTTCTAAATTATGCCCTAATTAAGATAGAGAGGTTTTCTGTATGAAGCACTGGTACGTGGAACCAGCATTTTTGAGCCCAAATAGCATTCTGACGTAGCAGTAGGTGCCAAAGGGTGTGATGAAGGCAGTTTTCTCTTCATCTACTTCTGCCATGCTATTTTGATGGTAGCCTGCATAAGCATCCAGGAAGCTCATCAGTTCACAACCCACTGTTGAATCGACCAACTAATCGATGCGAGGAAGGGAAAAGTCATCCTTCGGGTAGGCATTATTAAGACTAGTGTAATCGACACACATGCGCCACTTACCGTTGGACTTGAGGACCATGATCGGGTTTGCAAGCCCTTCCGGATGGTTAACTTCGCAAATGAAACCAGCTTCCTGGAGTTTAGTCAACTGCGAACGAATGGCTTCTTGTCGGTCAGCAGCAAAGCATTGAAGCTTTTGCTTTATTGGTCGTTGTCCAGGCCGAATTGCTAGCTTATGCTCGAACACTTCCCTTGGGTCTCTGGGCATGTCGGATGGTTTCCAATGTAACAAACTCGCGTTAGCTCAGAGGAAAGTAATGAGCGCGAGTTCCTATTTGTCATCCAGTGCTGACCCAATCCGAACAGTCTTAGATAGGCCATCAGGGAATTGAGGAACTTACTTGAGTTTTTCGTTTAGTCGCGGAGTTGCCATGACCGCATCAGGCTCTTTGGTGGCCAGCTTTACGTCCCATAGGGGGTGTTGGTCGACCAGTTCCAAAGAAATGCTATCACAAGTAAGAGTCATATTTTGATTGCCTCTAACTGTGATGACGCCTTTTGGTCCTGGTATTTTGACGCACTGATAAGCGAGTGAGGGCCTACCAAAGATAGCATTATAGGCTGAATCAAAATTAATTACATCAAAAGTAATTAACTCTGTTCAAAAATTCTCTACTCCCCCGAGTGTTACAGGTAACACTATTTACTCGATGGGCATCATCGAGGAGCCAGGAATTATCCCATAGAATGGGGGAGCCACTGGTTTAATCTTTGAATGAGATATCTGCATCTCGTTAAGAGCTTTGGCAAATAACAGGTCGAGAGAACTACCCCCATCGACCAACACTCGTCGCACATTAGCGTTGCTAACAATAGGGGAAATTACCAAAGGAAGCCATCGTGGTTGCGACAACCCTTTGGGGCAATCTTCCTAGTTAAAGGTCAAGGAGGTCTCTGACCAGCTGGGAAATTGAAGCTCTCCAAGGGGTGCTTCAACACTATTTATCGCTCGGCAAACAGCTTTAAACTGGCGCTTAGAATAATAAGATGAAGACCCACCGAAAATAACATTAATATGATTACTAGGTATGTGGTATGGCATTACCTCGTTTCCATCGGCGTCTTTGGTTCCTCGGGATGGTCCCTATTCTGGTATAGTCAGCATAGGTGCAGTACCTTGATAGAAATCATCCATGCGCTTCAACCAAGTGTGACAATTCTTGAGGTCGTGTCCAGAAGCATTGTGTAACGGACACCATTTCTTGTTTCCCTGCGGGTTAGTTTGTTTTTTCACACGGGAAGGAGGTTTATTAAATTTGAATGTAACTTTTTTACCTATCTGATGTGGTTGCTTGTCCAAGACTGCGACCTCATGGAATCGGCTTGTTCCATACTTCTTGAGCTTATTTGATTTGCCACATGCATAAGATTCAGACTTCTTGTTCGAATCTTCCTTCTTTTTCGGTTTTCAGGCCAGGTTGAGACGGTAGATTGCCCTTATCCACCATTCTATTCCATTCGACAGCCTCAGCTGCGTCGGAATACCGATCAGCCATGTTGAATAGATCTGACACTGATCGGCGGGGATGGATACTCAAATCCTCCATGAACCTCCGGTATTGAACACCGTGCTTAAAAGCTCTAATGACCAAAGTATCAGAGATGTTATGAATGGTATTCCTCACTCCTACAAATCTTTTCGCAAACTGCTGAAGTGTCTCCGTCGAAGTCTGGCGCAAGCAATGTAGATCATCCACTTTGCCAGGCTTCTCATAGCAGTGGTAACACCCTAGATTTGGGGTAAAAATTTCTTTTCATAAAAAGTCATGCATGGATATGTCTCTTCTAGATCAGCCAAATCAGCTCAGATTTATTTTATCCTAAGCCCCAAAAATCTCAAAATCTTCCCTGTGAACCCAAATTAAGATCTGGCTTTCCTGATATGGTCCACTCTCTATCCTAAGAATAAAAGCCTTCAGAAGCCAGATTCAATTCCATCTCTAACTCCTAGATTTATCAATTCTTTCTGTTTTTCGAATACAGGAATTAATTAAATATCCTAATTTCCCTAAATACTCTGAACTCAGATTTAGCCAAATCTTGACCTAATTCAGACCAGATTATTCTTGGATTATGATCAAGGATATGCCAATACCTTAATTTAAAAAGTTGGCAACCAAACTCTATCATCTAAGCCCTTTTCGCAAATCAGTCCAAATAGTATCGCAAATCAGTCCCTTTCTGATTTACCAGAAGCCTGAAAAGTCTAAAATTTGCAAATCAACTCCAAATTCAAATCTATTTTAGGGAACACCTCCCAAATGCTATTCAATATAAAATCTCCTTTTGTTGAAACAACAAAATCACACCCTAAGTCTCAGAATTCCAGTTTCGACGAAATTCAGATTATTAGTACCCTAATTACCCTGTTTTTGTTTTATCCAAAAACCATTCAAATGATCTAAATTTCATCAAATACCCTTGCCAAAATATTTTTTGAATCAAGTTTGCCAGAATCTTGAATTCAAGATCAGCCCTAATCCTCCAAATTTCAGGATTTACAGATTAGTCCAAAGCCAAGAATCAGAAATTTCAATCAAGTCCAGCCGGCTGTTTTCGACCAGAACCCGTGACTGCTACGACTAGAGCTGCCAGCACAGTGTTCGACCGCAGGTTTGCAGTGCTTCTTCGCCGCATTTCCTCACCGCAGGCCAAGCACCGCCCTCGCCTGTGCTCGTACTTGGTTGTGCTTGCATGTGTGCACATGTCCGCGCCAGGATCGTCGCCGTGGTAGCACCGATGACCAGCCCAACAGCGCCGCGCGCCAGTGGGAGACTTTGAATCCGCTCGTGTGCATGTGTCGTTGTCGGGCTAGCTACGTCACCTTGCTTCTACACCGTCTAGCACCAAGTCCCAACGCTACTGCCATCGACCCCCTGACGCAGCTGCAGAGCAGCTTTTGCCATATCACCGTCGCCGCCGTGCTTCAACCCGAAGCTTGACCGGCACAAGCTCCATAGCCTCCAGCATAGCAAGCTTCGTCCTGTGCCTATCAATAGCGACCCCAGATTAGCTTCATGTTCACCACTGCACTCCAGAGCTTCTTTAGCCGTTAAATCCACTTCTCTTCGCTTTCTTTTTCTTCTTCGGCGAGCCGCCGTGGAGGAGCAAGACGCCAGAGTGATTCGCTGCATCAATTTTCAAATTGAAGTGACTAGTGAGTGCCTCTCCTTCACCTAACCATGCTGTACCATTTAATCGAGCTCCGGTAGACCTCAACGCCGGTGATCACTATAATTTGTAAATTCCCTGTTCCAGCAATTGAATCTAGTCCAGTCCAAATTGGCCTTCTCTGTAGTAGAATAAATTGATCAGTGAAGTACTCTTAACAAGCCTGTGCATTGAGATTTCAAAATTTAGCTTGGATTGGAGTTTCCCCTTTCTTGCGTGCCACCGGCGACCGGCTCACACCGCCAGGCCATACCGCCATTCCTCTATCCAAATTGGCCGCTCCAGAAGCTTTACCTCACTACCCTAATGCTCTCACCGCGAGCAATTGACCTCCAACGCTTCGTATCAGAATCACCCAATTCAGTGCCTTCTTCTCCAGCTGTGACGTCAAAATTCTTGCCAGCACTACCCCAGGCCGATTCGCCTCAACTCCACCATCTATAGCAACCTAGAAAGTCACCCGTGCCATCAATTTTGAGTTTTATTCATGCCATCGCCTTGTCGCCGTTGGAGCAGTTTCCTTCTCCAACGCAGTTCATCGCCGCTCGCCGCCGTGCAATCTCCAGCCAAGTCCAGTGCATCAAATAGTATCTTATAGCCCTAGATAGGTCCAGCAACACCAGGTTTCAGCTGCACAGCACCACATCCCGATTTGGGTGTTTTACCCATCGCTGTTGTGCCGCTAGCGTGCCGCCCGGTCGCCGCCGGCCACTGCCGTCGACGCCACCTTGTCCAATGGACCCACCTTGACCATCTAAGCATATTTCTCTTCTACCAGGATCTCCAGTTCTGCACAGAATCGTCAGATATCGCTATGCCAAGAACCTGTCCAGTACTTGTGTCTTGCCGTGTCACCACCGTACTTCCTCATCGCCGTTCATCGCCGTCCGGCTACATCAGCCCTTGAAACCACCACCAATGAGTTCCTGTTGCTTTCGCCTACCTCCTAGACATAGTTGGCGAAGAAATGAAGCCCTAAATCGAACAAATCACCAAAGCCCTAGTTTTTGGCAGTACACTGACATCCAGTTCACTGTGTCCAGGGGTGTCTTTGTGAAATCTCTAACTTTCTGGACTTTCCTGTAAAAGCCACTTTGTCAAATAACTACCTTACTACACTATGCACCAAATGTTTGAATCAAAACCCATTTTGCCTACTGAGAACCTCTGAAACCATGCCAATGCCACTTCTTGACAATGTCAGCCAGTGGCATTAGCCCAATTTGACCACTTATGGCTGTGCAAATTGAAATCAACTTTGTCTACCAAGTTTGTAGAACCATTTTCTACATTTCTTTCAACTGCCACATCTTGAGATAAGCCCTCTAGCTTTCTCTGAAGCCATGTCAGGCCGTGAACTAAATGTCGATCAGCTGACATTTGCTGTTTTGACCAAACCAGCCACGAACCCTTTGTCAATATTGATGCCTTGAGACTTTAGTAACCTCCAGTACCTAAGCTTAATCCAAATTCCTTGAAACCCTAGAATCTTGACTCAGTTCAGCTAGCAATCTCAAACACCTTCATTATCGTTCAGTTATTCTTTTTAAAGCATATCTGCATGTAAATCACAAAATATTTTAATAAGGTTAGTAATCATTGTGTGTTTGATTTGTTGCTGAATAGAACCAGAAGCGGAGTTCGAGGACTTCGCTGTCGACCCAACACCAACTGTTGATTTTTACAACGCGAAAGGCAAGTCATAGTCTTGAACATCTTGAACCTATATTTTAAGAGTTTCCATTTGAAGCCCTGTATGGTCGCAAGTGTAGGACGCCATTGCATTGGTCAGAAGTTGGAGGAAGGCAACTGATTGGCCCAGAGACAGCCCGAGACGCAGAAGCTCATGTGCGGATCATTAGAGAGAAGCTGAAGACTGCATAGTCAAGACAGAAGAGTTATGCTGATCACCGACGTCGTGACTTATCATTTGAACCAGATGATCATGTGTATCTCAAGGTATCACCTCAGAAATGTATCTCCAGATTTCAGAAGAGGTAGAAACTGAGCCCCAGGTATATTGGACCCTATAGAGTAATAGAAAGAAGAGGAGAAGTGGCTTATCAACTTGAATTGCCACCAGAGATGCGAGGTGTCCATGATGTTTTCCATGTATCGCAATTGCGCAAGAGTTTGAGAAAACCAGAAGATCAGCTGCAGGCAGATGATATCTCAATCCAGCCAGACCTGACATATGAAGATAAGCCAGCCAGAATCTTAGAGATAGCAGAACGCCAGCTAAGAAGCAGAGTGATCAGATTCTGCCATGTCCAATGGTGTAATCATTCTGAAGATGAATCAACCTGGGAGAAGGAATCAGATTTGCAGCAAGCCTTTCCTTACCTTTTCTCTAACTCGTCTGAATCTCGGGGACGAGATTCTTTTTAAGGAGGATAAGTTTGTAACAGCCCCAAAATTCCATTCTTAAAACCTCCCTTTCTCATATTTTCCTTCCAGTCTAAATCTTCCGAAATTCTGTTTAATTATCTTTTTATTCCGATCAGCGAAATTCTTTCACCTGTTCAACCCTCAATCATCCCCCCCAATATTTTTCTCATGCATCCATATTTTTAAGTTCATGGCATCATGATTTTACGCATCAAACAAATCATTTTTCCACATGAAATAATGATTTTCCTATTTGGAAATTGCATAAAGGAATATATTTAATTTAGAGTAATGCATTAAAAATTCTGTGAAAAGTTTTAAAATATTTTATTTGCACAAGTAACCAGGTTCCACAACTTCCCATGCACTGGAATTTTGCATTTCAGTCCTCCTATTTTCAGAAATTTCCAAACAAGCCCCTAGAATTGAGTAAAACACTATTTTATGTAAAATACCACCTCTACCCTCAACCATCCTGCGGCAAGTACAGTGTAAAGACCTGTTTACCCCAGCTGGATGCATTATATGTCAGCATGTCACTGTTACACCTCGTTTTCTCCTCAATGTCACTCTTTAAAGGTCTTGGCATGGCTGAAAACCCACTCAAATCAGCCTATTTTCACAAGTCCTTCTGTAGAGTGGTAGAGGAAACACTTAGACACGCAGAGCATTCAAGAGTTTTTCATTTGATTGAAAAATTTCACATAAAATATCAAAGAGGCTGATTTCTGCTCTTCTGCCGCTGGTTTGGCCGCGCTCCAGCGCCGGCCGCCGTCACCTCGTCATCGTTTCCCTCGCTACAGCCGTCGTTTGCTTGCCTGAGCATTGTCCATCAGGTGTGCCTCCTCACTCTCTTCCTTTTTCTCTTCTGGAGCTCTTCGTTTTGGCCACCGGAGCTCCCTCCACCGGCGTGATTCTGTTTTTCCCACCGCCGGCATTCCTCTCTCTTCTACCTCCGGCAATCGTGGTTATCTCCCAGATTCCAGCCCCTTTTCCCGCCATTTTTGCTGCCTTCTCACCCCCAGGTACTCCTCCTCCATCTCCCGGCCTCCCCGGCCTTCTTCCCTCTCCGGCGAGCCCCCACCGGAGCTCCCCCGTGAACTGCGCCCGAGCCGTGAGCCCGAGCCGGCGTGCAGGCGCCGTGGCTCTCCTCCGGCTGTGCCTCCCTCATCCAACCACCTCCCTCCTGCTCTAGCTCCCCAACCGCCATGCTCCATTCCCCGGCCGTGGCCCAACTCGCCGCCGGCAAGCTTCGCCGTGGCCGTGGCCTGTGCCAGCCAAATGGCACTGCAACAGTGTTGCATGTGCTATCTTTGTGTCTTCGTCTTTGTCGCCTTATGTCGTTCTCTGTCTTCAGGACCTTCGATTGAAAATCCGTTCGCATCGTTTTGTTCATTTCGCCGTTTTCCTTCCAAATGTGTTCTCTGATCTTTGATCCGCTGTCCCTATTTCCGTTTCACTGTTTTGAACTCCGTCGTTCCTTCCCCCGATTTTGTCGATTTTGTCGCAGAAGTCTCCAAATCCAGATCCGTCTGAACCACCCTACCACAAATTGCTCCTGCCACATATTCTCCTTCAGCCACCACCTCAGATTCTAATCCTAAAACCTTGATCCGCCATTTTCAAAAGCTCCCGTTTTTCAGTCTTTTTCAGATCCAACTCCGAGGTTGTTTTGCCTAGACTTATTAGGTTTTAGATTTGCATTTGTTAGTCTCATACTAGTGCTTTTTGTTTGATCGGTGCTCTTTTCGTGTTTAGTCCGGAAGCCGAGGAGCAGCCGATCGAGGATGTCGTTGAAGATCTTATCGCGAGAATTCAAGGCAAGTCACCATCACCTTGATCATGTTGATCCCATGTTTTCAAGTTAGCTAAGTATTTTGTTTTGCAAATATTGTGCATGTTATTTAAGCAAACTGAGTATGTTGAAATATACCCGTTTAGCTATTGTCCTACATTGAAAAGCCATTCTTCATTTTCAAACATTGTATAATGTTCTTGATGCCCTAGGTTAATGTTAAAGTATAATAGAAGTAATATGAGTTATCTACATGAGCAAACAAAATGGTTTTCCAGAACTAAAAAATGCCTTTTTAAAATGTCTATCTTAGAGAGGAGAGATGTGTCAGTCGGAACGTGGAAAATGATGTGATGCTTATGATGATGATGTGATAACATGATAATGTGGGAAACATGGAATGTTGTGAATTGTGAAAAATGTGATTAGGGAAACTCCTCTCTAGAATAGCTTAAGGACCAACCAATTTGTGCTAAACATCTAGTAACATGTTATCGTACCTCCACAAGCCTGGTATGGGACAAGCACGACCAAGTATCCTTGCCGAACTATTGCCCTAGCTCTGCATAGAGTCTATAACCTAAATAATAATGTGCACTAATACTGTTCACTGGTCAGGGAGGGAAGATCCCTCTTGGCCCACTTACACTGACGGTTGGGACGAGCCCAGCCGATTCGTCTAAGCGAAAGATCGTGCAACTGATGTGGTTCCAGGGCACGAGTGCTGGATGTGGTTTCCCAGCACAAACCCCTCATGTGTCCGCTCACTATTGGTGGAGAGGGTCTCCCACCGCGGCCCAATACTGAGTGAGGGGTAGGGTGAAGGTATGAGAGGGAAGATCCCTACAATGCTTCACAACTGTATTAGGAACCCCACCCGGAGGTGGAATTCCTGGGCCACTGACCGGTGGTGAACCTTTTACGGGGCAGAGCTAGTATAATGGCAAGGCAGGGTGAAAAGCGTGTTATTCTCAACTCAGTGGCGCGCTTAAAGCAGCGTGATCGAACCTGGCATAGGAGACTCATATGCTTAAAGTAGCGTGTTGGGCAAAAGGCCTATGCTCGTGGTCAACAGTGGTAGTTGAGAAGTCTTGTGGGTAAAGCGGTACCCCTCTGCAGAGTTTAAAATGTATTTAAATACTCCGTGCTCCTGGATTTTGGAGTGTGTTATGGTCAATGGGTTTTATCCATGTTGTGAGGCACAAGTAGTTTTTATGAATTGTTTTATCAACTGCTTTAAATTCTGCACTCTTGAACTGTTATATATATATAAGGTAAGTTTTCAAAGAATGTTTTGAATGCTTTTCATGACTATCAACTGTTAGGTGATGAAAAAGGTTTGGAAAAGAACCTCAATCATTTCCTTGAATTCCCTACCATGTTATATATACTTGCATTTGTTAAGTGGTGATTTGCTGAGTACCCTGTACTCACCCGTGACTGAATTGTTCCATCAGAAGTTGAAGAGCCAAGCGACTTGGGTTCACATGAGTGTGAGCCTGAGCCTTATGAAGACTTCTTCGAGTATGATCCAAGCTTCTAGGAGTCGCGTACCCCGGTCGAGCGACTGTAGGAAAAGATTAGCGTTCCGCTCCTTCCGCGTTTTGTTGCAAAAAAACAGAACCGTTATTTTGTACCTCGTTGTGTTACTATTGTAAGGCCCTAGTGCCGTCATCTGTGAACCTTGCAATATTTTGTGGATTATTTATGTATTGTGCTGGTTGTTGTGATATTCATTTCTGGTTCGCAACTGACTCCTGGGAAGTTGCGATAGGGGAGTGTTGTTCCGTACCGTGGTATTCGGTACGGGGCGGGGTTCCCCACAAATGTGAAATGATCAAATAGTGAGCTATGAACTATTATATATGTACTTATGTATATTCATGAAATAAAACCCCTAGCCGTGACCAGGATTTTGGTATGGAATGATGGTACTAGCACTGGATGTGCTTGGAAGCACTGGATGTGCATGGGCTGTGGTATGATCTGGTCACTGGCATATAAGGACAGAATCTTGTGTTGTGCGTCTAGTGGCATGAAAAAGGTGCTAACCACAAGCCTGGTATGGGACAGGCCTGTACAAATAATTATGCGAATCGCACATGAAATCCCTGCATGAGATGAGAAGTGATGCACGATTTAACACGGAGTGCGGCTCCTACACATATCACTGGATGTGATTGCACGCTCACCCAGTAATGGGAAGAGGCATAGGGGTGGGGGTATTGGTATGACCCGCCACAACTGTGGTTTGAGTGAAACCACAGGGTGATGGGTGAATTGTGAGTGAAACATAACAAAAGTTCTTGTTATCTCCACCTTGCCACTCACACTGTGTAGTGAGGAAGGGTCTAATCATATTGATTCAATGGGCATGAAAGTGGAATATCTTGTGGGTAAATTGGTACCTCTCTGCAGAGTTAAAAACTTATTCGAATACTCTGAGCTCTCGGGTTTATAGGAGTCTATTGCAGTGGATTAAATCCACGGGGTCTGGCACAAGTATGTTTTCTAAATAAAATTTGATAAGTCAAGATTACCCAAATGATATGTATTGTCATGATAAGGAGTGCTGCCGTGGGCTATCGTGTGTCGACGTGTCGCGGTAGTACTATAAATAGTGATAACATGAATAGCGATGCTATGTTATGAAAAATGCTACCATGAGATGAGATATAAAGGAAAAGATTATTTTACAACCATCCACACTTCTTTGCTAGCATAGGTTCATATCATCACTACTATATGTATCTATTCTTACTTATGACTTGTTGAGTACGTAAGTACTCACCGTTGCAACCTACAATCCAATAGATGGAGCATTCCATGATCAAGATGGAGGCGTGGAGAACTTCTTGGATCCAGAAGGAGAGCAAGTTCCACCAGAGCCCTAATGTGTGTTGTTCTGCCATCAACTTCTTGATGTGGGGGTTTACCTATCTCCGTTGTGTGGTTGTTTTACTTTGCCTTAGCTAGACCATGTATGCTGCGAAGGCATTGTAATCTCTTTATGTTGTATTAAGGCCAGCAGGCCACACTACTTAAATATTTTGTAAGTTACTCTGCTGTGATATAAATGTACTCCTGTGCTTGACTTATCCTGGGAAGTCAATGGTATGCATGTATGGGATCAGCTGTAGCAAACTGGGTCCCCACGGGAGTAGTCGTTGTCCCCAAGGCGGGGGTGCGACAGCAGCTTTGGAAGTTGTTGAGGATAGCATCGCACAACATCTCCTATGATATTCCCACAACTTCTTTCCTACCTTGACTGCCCGCAATCCTATACTTTTCATTCATTCGCTCTATGTTTTTCTTAGTTGTTTCATGCAGTTTGAGTACAAATTCAGCGCGCTTTTTAGCATCAAAATTCATTCTCTCAGATGTAGGAAAAGGCAAAAGATCAATTGGAGCACGAGGGTTAAAACCATACACTAACTGAAAAGGACTTACCTTGGTGGTGGAGTGTACCGATCTGTTATAAGCAAACGCAATGTGTGGTAAACACTCTTCCCACATCTTCAAATTTTTCTTTAGAACAGCCCGCAACATGGTGGACAATGTGCAGTTGACAACCTCAGTTTGTCCATCTGTTTGGGGATGACATGTAGTAGAAAACAGCAGCTTCGTACCCAATTTATTCCACAAGCTTCTCCAAAAATGACTCAAAAACTCCACGTCACGATCTGAAACAATAGTGTTGGCACTCCATGTATGTGTACAATCTCACGGAAAAACAATTCAGCAATATGTGTAGCATCATCACTCTTATGACAAGGTATGAAATGTGCCATTTCAGAAAATTGATCCACAACCACAAAAATACTATCCCTCCCCCTCTTGATCCTAGGCAATCCTAAAACTGTCGTGGTATCGCGAATACCCCGGCAGGTTTTGAGAACGATCCTAGCGAAGGTTACGCGGCGCGGGTTGACCGGATGACCGGTCCTCCCCCGCCGGACAAGCACAAGAAATGACACACTGATTTATACAGGTTCGGGTCCCGGTGGGGGCCCTAGTCCTGTCGACGCGCTCCCGACCGGAGTCGGCTGGGGAGGCTCTCTCCGGGGGAGAGGCTTCCAGAGCACGCCTGTGAGTTTAGCTATTCCAATAAAAGTGATTCGATCCTGTACAACAGAGGGGTACAAGGGCTATTTATAGCCCCAAAAAGAAGAAAAAAAGTCTAAACTACCCCGGACGCTACCGTCGGATTGAGGGGTAGTAGCATCTTTCTCCCGGTCAAGCGCCTTGGATGCTTGACGGGTGGTCGCTGGTTCCCGAGGCGCCCCTCGCGTGACCTACATGTGATGAATAAACAGGGACTTTACCTTTCAGGAGGGCGATGATGTCCGGGACATGCCCCGGAGGCAAGGTCCCGGGGGCCAAGTGGCGGCGCCCAGAGGCCACAGTCCCCGGGCGAATGGCGGCGCCCGGGACGCGCCCAGGAGGCAAGGTCCCAGGGGCCCAATGGCGGCGCCCGGGACGCACCCCGGAGGCAAGGTCCCGGGGGCCCAATGGCGGCGCCCGGGACGTACCCGGAGGCAAGGTCCCGGGGGCCAAATGGCGGCGCCCGGGACGTCCCCGGAGGCAAGGTCTCGGGGGCCAAATGGCGGCGCCCGGGACGTACCCGGCGGCATGGTCCCGGGGGCCAAATGGCGGCGCCCGGGGCAGGCACCGGAGGCCACAATCCCCGGGGAAGTGGCGGCGCCCGGGACGCGCCCCGGAGGCAAGGTCCCGGGGGCCCAATGGCGGCGCCCGAGACGTACCCGGAGGCAAGGTCCCGGGGGCCAAATGGCGGCGCCCGGGACGTCCCCGGAGGCAAGGTCCCGGGGGCCAAATGGCGGCGCCCGGGACGTACCCGGCGGCATGGTCCCGGGGGCCAAATGGCGGCGCCCGGGGCAGGCACCGAAGGCCACAATCCCCGGGCAAGTGGCGGTGCCCGGGACGCGCCCCGGAGGCAAGGTCCCAGAGGCCCAACGGCGGCGCCCGGGGCAGGAACCAGAGGCCACAGTCCCCGGGTGAATGTGAACTTACCTGGACTTAGTCTCGCGGAGATTTCCCCCAACAAAAACAAAGTCCATTGAAATGTCCTCCCAAGGAGCGCAAGGAACAGGAAGAGGCATATAAAGACCATGTGGATTTAAGTAAGACTTAGCTTTGTTGCAAGTAGTGCAGCGTGACACGGAGAGTTTTACGTCGCGTCTCATCTTGGGCCAAAGGAAGTGAGTGGACAGCACATCTTTAGTTTTCTTCACTCCTAAATGCCCCATCAAAGCCCTTCCATGTGCTTCCTACAAAAATAAAAGGCGAACGAAGCTAGCTGGAATGCATAGCTTGTTAGCACGATAAAGCAATCCATCATTCAGCACATATTTATTCGATGTTCTCCTTTCCTTACAGTTTTCAAAAGCTTCTTTAAAATCCAAATCAGTGGCATATAACTCTTTGATCGTTTCTAGGCCAAAAATCTTGTGATCTAGTTGTGACAACATGGTATAATGCCTAGACAAAGCATCAGCAATAACATTTTATTTTCCCTTCTTATGTTTAATGACATATGGAAATGACTCTATGAATTCAACCCATTTAACATGTCATTTATTCAGTTTTCCTTGACTTCTAATGTGTTTCAAAGATTCATGATCAGAGTGAATAACAAATTCCTTAGGCCAAAGATAATGTTGCCAAGTTTCCAAAACTCGCACTAAAGCATACAATTCCTTATCATAAGTGGAATAATTCAGAGATGGCCCATTCAACTTCTCACTAAAGTAGGCAACAGGCTTACCTTCTTGCAGCAGCACTCCTCCTATTCCAATTCTGCTAGCATCACATTCTATTTTAAAAGTCTTACCAAAATCTGGAAGTTGGAGTTGAGGTGCATGTGTAAGCTTCTCCTTAAGCGTGTTGAAAGCTTGTTCTTGTGCTGGCCCCCATCGGAAAGGAACGCCCTTCTTTGTCAACTCATTCAGCAGGGCGGGGCAATGGTGCTGAAATATTTCACAAAGCGTCGATAGAAACCTGCAAGACCATGAAAACTACGCACTTGGGTGACCGTCTCAGGGGTCGGCCAGCTCTTGATAGCTTCTATTTTTGTTTCATCCACGTCGATTCCCTGTGGAGTAACAGCATATCCAAGAAAAGAAACTAGATCCGTGCAAAAGGTGCACTTCTCAAGATTACCAAACAAGTGTGCATCTCTCAAAGTGTTAAAAACAGCACGCAAATGCTCAACATGTGCATCCAAAGACTTGCTATAGATCAAGATGTCATCAAAGTAAACCACCACAAATTTTCCAATGAAAGCACGTAAAACCTCGTTCATCAAACGCATGAAAGTGCTCGGAGCATTAGTTAAACCAAAAGGTGTTACTAAGCACTCATAAAGCCCGAACTTAGTTTTAAATGCAGTTTTCCATTCATCTCCCAATTTCATTCTTATTTGGTGGTATCCACTATGCAAGTCAACCTTTATGAAAACAATAGAACAACTTAACTCGTCAAGCATGTCGTCTAACCTAGGAATAGGATGATGATACCTTATTGTAATATTGTTAATAGCTCTACAGTCTACACACATACGCCAACTACCATCTTTCTTTGGAACCAAAAGCACAGGAACAGCGCAAGGACTAAGGCTTTCTCGTACATACCCACGGTCCAAAATCTCTTGGACTTGTCACTGAATTTCCTTTGTCTCCTCTGGATTTGTCCTATACGCAGCACAGTTTGGTAATGATGCTCTCGGAATCATGTCAATTTGGTGCTCAATACCTCTAATTGGTGGCAGCCCTGGGGGTATCCTAGCGGGAAAAACGTCCTGATACTCCTGCAAAAGGTTAGTGATAGGAGGGGGCAAAGTGCTAGATACATCATCAAGTGAAAACAAAGCATCTTTGCATATCAAATCATAGCACATCACATCATTCTCTTCAATTTCAGAAAGGTCAAATTTGGTTGCAAGGAGAACTCCACTCTTCAACTTAATTTCAGCGGCCTTAGAGCTAGATGGTACAAAATTTTTCGCTATTTGTTTACTTTCATATTTCAAAGCATTCTCCTTTTTCTCATTTTCAGTTCTTTCTCTATCAAAGTGCACAATTTCAGAAGGTATCATAGGAAGTAAAGTAATTTTCTTTCCTTTGTGCACAAAAGTATATTTGTTACTTCTACCATGATGAGTTTCATCAGTATCATATTCGCATGGTCGGCCTAATAAAAGTGAACATGCTTGAATAGGTACTACATCAAAATCAACAACATCATGGTATGATCCAATGAAAAATTGTAGTCTTGCAATTTGTGTTACCTTTACTTTACCGCTGTTGTTGAACCACTGAACATGGTATAGATGGGGATGTGCACGTGTGGTCAAGCCAAGCTTCTTGACCAAATCTAAACTCACCAAATTTTTGCAGCTCCCACCATCAATTATGGTTCTAACACGTCGGTCCTTGACAATGAGGAACATCTGAAACAAATTGTGGCGTTCGGCTCTCTCTACTTGCTCCATTTGTGTGCTCAACACTCGCTGCACAATAAAGGGCCGGTAGTTATCCGTCGCCGCAGTGCCCAAAGTTTCCTCATCATCGCCGTCCGCATCATGTTCAAACTCATCATCACCTGCATGGTTAGCTACAAGAACTAATTCATCTTCCACATCACTTGCACTAATGTACCCAGTATCCTCAGTAGCAATGTATGCATGCTGACTTGGGCAATCCTTCATGACATGTCCCATGCCCTTGCAGCGGTGGTACACAATCCCTGTCATGCGACCCGTGGAAGCAACTGATGAAGAGGTATTTGCTGGCGCCTGCACATTAGAAGTTTTGCTCACCTCAGAAGTTCGTGGAGGTGGAGGTGGTGCTGTTGATCGTGTCCTATTTGTTGAAGGTGCAGCAGACCAAATAGAAGAAGATGGGGCAGGTTTGGCTTGCCCCTGCGTCGGCCTTGATGCGGAGGTACCACCGAAATTGCTTCTTGTCCTTGGTTGTCCTTGTCGTCCCTGCAATTCTTTTTCTGCCAACATAGCAAGCTGGAACAACCTATTGAAATTATTATAATCTTTATAATTGATAATGTCCTGAATTTCATGTCGTAAACCCCCATAAAAATGAGCCATCTTTTCCTCCTGAGCCTCCATTACTCCACAACGCAACATGCCTATTTGTAGCTCTTGGTAGTATTCCTCTACAGATTTATTCCCCTGGTTCAAGCGTTGTAATTTCTTAAGTAAATCACATTTATAAGAAGGAGGAACAAATCTGTTCTGCATAGCTCGCTTCAAGCTATCCCAAGTATCAGGCTCTATCCCAAGGTTCACTATTTCGTTCCACCAAATGATAGCAAAATCTTTAAACTCACAGGTGGCTTGCCTAACTCTATGAATTTGAGGAACCAGATGGGAATTAAATTTTTGTTCAACAGTCATCTCCCAATCTAAGTAAGCGGCTGCATCATATGCACCAGAAAAGGATGGGATGGAAAATTTTACCTTAGCAAACGGATCGTCATTCCCACGAAAATAGCTACCTTCCATGCCGTGTCGATTGTGATGCACTCATTGCTGTTGGCGAATATCATGGGCAGCACGGCGCATGGTAGCCATGTTGCGGGGCTCAGTTTGTACGGCAACCTCCGTGTCGGTGTCTTCAACTTCAACTTCATGGGAAGTAGCTTGCTCCTCTTCTTCTTCATCTCCATGAGGTGGACGCTGCTGCTCCATATTGTCCAGCCTAGTAGCATGGTCAGAGATGCGCCAGTCCATCCTCTCAAATGCAGTCTAGTTCTCATGGTTGGTTCGAGCCATGTCATCAATGTTCTTATCGAGTTTTTCACTGATGTCGGCCAACATCTTGCAGATTTCATCTTCCTCTTCTGCAGCTCGAGCTCTTGTTTGCGGTTCTGCCATGGTTAGTAGTAGAAAACAGAAGAAAACACAAGAGTATAATCCCTATGACTACTAGGTGGTGGCAAGTGGGACTCTCACAAAGCGTCTTACCACGCTCTTACAAGGCTCTGAGCAAAGCAGTGGATGGCACAACCGGCAGAACGGTGACACTGGAGGTAGCGTCGGCACAGCGATTACAAGTATGAACTTCAACTGATCAAAAGGAAGTGTAGCTCGGATGGCACAATATGGTAGCAAGGATTACCAAAATTCGAAGACAGATTAGCAAAGCTGAATAAGTATCGGAAGTACTAGTCACAGTTGCTGGCCTATACGTGCACGTAGAGCTAGTTCAAATCAACAGGTTATGGAACAAGTGCTGAAAACTGATAATAGCAGATGCAAAACAGAAGTTCAAATCACCTTCTTTTCCTTTTTCTTCCTATTGCTTCTATTTTTTTTCACTCTTTTTCTGTTGTCTTACACACAAATTTAAGCAATGGTGTTGGAAACTCACACTTCTGGAAGCACCAAAAATGCATATGTGAAGGTGAAGCGATGGTGAAAACGGCGACAAAAACTTCAGAGGCCTGAAACAGCACATTCCAAACCGATTTTGGGCCCAATAATTTTTCTGAACCCAAAAAGTTGGGGGAGAATCAGATGTAACTTTTTCTGTAGATGTCGGCAGATATAAAGAACATCCAAAACGGAGTTCGTATGTGAAAGTTATGGCCGTTTTACGGGGGACGGGTAAAATCACTCGTGGAAAAAGAAATTGATCTCTATTTTGGATAGGTTATGTGATCTCGGCTTGTGGCAGAGGTGTGTTGAATTTGGTAGTGGATAGGAAGGGTCGATATGGGCTCAATGTGGCTAGGATTAGGTTTGCAGAAAAATGACGTCAATGATGGCAACAAGATGGAAACTAGGGCACGGATGAACGAACACGACTCTAAACCAGCAACAAGACACTGACCACGCACACAAACTCAACAACGCAAAACTAAAAATGAAATTGTAAATTAAGGCACAAAGTGGTTTTGACAGCTGAAAGACTATGAACCCTAACTTTTTTTAAGGCTTTTTCTAGACTCTAGGTGATGGAACAATGATAAATGGATGGATACAAGGAATACCTGATAGGCAACCCTAGCTCTGATACCACTTGATGGGAAATGGTGCCCAATCTTCCGACAAGTATGGTAAGTCGATTGGTGGAGAACTTGACATTGACAATCCGGCTTTCGATCTAGAACCGATCCAAAACCTGCAACCGCTACACCACCGCTACACCACGGCTCCGAATCAGAATCTGGTCGAAACTTGTTTCATTAATTGCCGGCAATCCAGAAGGAATTTGGACATGGACCCAGATCCATTGGAACGATCTCGTCGTGGGCTTCTCCGTGGATTATAATAACGTCCCAATCGGACTTCGTATGAGGGAGTTATGGACATTTGAAGGCATTCTACTTCTGGATGGCCGAACCGGACTCCAACTCAAATCCATCTTGAACTCCAACTCAACTTGGGCTCCTTGCTAGTCGTCGCGTCCTTGCTGGTCCTCTCCATGGTTCCTTAGTACAATATTATCACCATTAGGTAGTAAACCATTCTCAAAACCATATATATAAAAACATAGGAACGAGTTCACCTGGAAATGCAACAATCGGGCTCGGCCGCGCGTTATTGGTCCTTGTGTAAAAAAACGGAGGATTATGGTTGGTGCGTGTATCTGAAGGAGTGATGTCCTCATCACATAGATCTAGAGAAATTCGGTTGTATTTTGAGTCCCATCGAATCTCTTGATTGTACCGAGCTTAAACTTATCAGGCCAGACTACATTCCGTAGCCTGACTGAAAAAGCCTTACACCCTACGTATGTACTGGAAGGTCATCGATCGTTGCGACTATCGCCATTATCGCGGAAGGAATCGGCTTGAGGAAACTCATGATGTGGTGCCAAACGTGAGTGCACTAGTATGCGAGTGTGGTCGCGGGAAGAGCAAGTTCGTCTAGTTTTATTGTGTCGGGTATGTGCGGGGTTACGTCTCGTGTGGCTTTGGTGGGAACCGTCTTGTCCTCTGGTTGTCAAACGCGATGATGCTGCTGGAGTAATGCCCAAGGCTACTTCATCTAGGTTATCTGCAAGCACCCTTGCAAATATAACCCCATCGTCATTCAATAAACTAGATGGAGGATTGTGTCGTGTTATTGCGAATACCACAACAGGTTTTGAAGAAGATCCTAGCTAACGAAAAACGTTGCGACCTGACCACGTTACCGGTCACCTCCCGTCGGGCAAGCACAGAGAGTAACATGAGGATTTATATAGCTTCAGGTCTCAGTGGAGACCCTAGTCTTGTCGACGTGCTCGCGACTTGAGTCAGCTGGGGGGGTTCTCTCGCAGGGAAAGGGCTCCAAAGCACGCCTATTGATTTTTTGTGTATTGATGCAAATGAATTGTTCTTTTTAACAAATGCTGGGTACAAGGGCATATATAGGCCCAAAAGAAGCAAAAAGACATAACTACCCCAGTCACAGCTGTTGGATGGGGGGTACAGACGTCATTCCATCGGCTGAGGAGCTTGGATGCTTGACAAGTGTCCTCGCCAGTTCCCGAGGCGTTCCCCACGTGACCCCCATGTGACCCTACTCCCGGGGTGGGACCTTTGTCCTCAGGCAAAAGGCGGCGCCCGGGACGGGGTCACCGGGGCCTTTGTCCCCGGGCAAATGGTGGCGCCCGGGACCGGGCCACAGGGAGCCTTGGTCACCGAGCACATGGCGATGCCCGGAACCGGGCCACCGGGGGCCCATGGTCACCGGGCGAATGACGGCGCCCGGGACCGGGCCACTGGGAGACTTGGTCACCAGGCACATGGCGGCGCCCGGGACTGGGCCACAGGGGGGCACGGTTACCGGGAAAATGATGGCACCCGAGGCGGGGTGACCGGGGGCCCTTGTCCCCAGGCCAAAGGCGGCGCCTGGGATAGGACCACCGGGGGCCTTTGCCACCGAGTAGATGGCGGCGCTCGAAACTGAGCCACCTGGGGATATGGTCATCGGGCAAATGGTGGTGCCCGGGACGTGGTCACTAGGACTGATCGGGAAGAGATTTCCCCCGACAGCAGCCGCCCATGTCCTTCAGGGACACGTCCTAAGTCCCCGGAGGAAATGGTCTTTGTTACCGGGAACATCTCCCCCGGAGGGAACCTCTGGCACCTTTACGATGCTTTGGTTCTCGCGCCACGTACTTATGGTGGTGCCACCGATCATCATGACACTGCAGGCCTCGATTGGCGCACGCCGTCGGCCATAATGGCCTCACGCGGTTCTGACCGCCGGCGTGTCGTTTCCCATGTGCGCCCCTTTGATTTGCGCGTCATTCAAAATGGACGGTTCGGATATATCCTGAGCGCTCACGTGGCACCCATCGGGGCCGTGTGTGGGCTCTATAAATAGGGCATCAAGGGGCCCGGAGAGGGCCCATTCGAAACTCCGACTTTCAAACTTCCCACCGGTGCTCTAACCTCTCCCGGCCGCCCTCTCCCGGTAACCTAGCCCCCGGAACAGGGCTCCCTGGTAGCTTAACCCACCAGAAACCTAAATGGCTCCAAAGGGCCGCACCAAAGCCCCCGATGTGCCCCCGAAGGAGTCCACTGCGAACTTTCTATGGGCCTCCGAGTTCACCTCGGGGGACATGGAGTCCCTCATGGATCGGGGGGTCGTCACGGACGGGGACGTCTGGATCCCCCCGAAGAAGGAGACTGCACCTCGCCCCGACCTGGAGAGGTGGTCATCTTCGAGGCTTTCCTCGAGGCCGGCCTCCGACTCCCGGTGCACTCGTTGCTCTGGGAGTTCCTCCGGGAGTACGGGGTGGTGCTCAACCACTTGACTCCCAACGCTCTCGTCTGGATGGGCCTCTTCATTTGGCTATGCGAGATGGCCACCAGACGGGAGCTGACGCTCTGGCTGCTCTGGTACTTCTACGAGCCTACGGCGAGGAGCACGTACATGGTGGAGGGGGGCCGAAGTCCTCGTTCGGCTCCATCATGATACGACATCTATCGGCCCGGGTGGAGGAGTATCCGGTGGTAGCCTCCTGGGACCAATGGGGGGATTGGCTCTGGAGATGGTTCTATCTCCAGGTCTGGGACTCCGGGGTCACCTAGTCCCCGGAGCCTCCCTCTTACTGCCGCTCATCCGCCCCCAAGCCCCCGGTGTGGACCCCCAAGGAGTTGAGGCTCCTCAGTAAGATGGTTGGCGCTCCTCAAGCTCTCCCCCTTCTCACATGGGAGGAGGGGGATCGAGATGTGCCCAACGCAGCGGCCCCCGCAGAAGCCAGTGACCCACTCCTTAGTTTTTGGGATTTTCGCTAATGCTTTTCTATTTGTAGTCCGGTCGTACCCAGCTGCCTGGGAGAAGGCGGAGAACCTCCTCGGGAGGTACTATGCCGACGAGCACGAGCGCGTTGTGCGCGTCATCGAGGAAAGTCCTCCCCAAAACTTGGCAATTAAGTAGCTTTGACTTGGTCGTTGTAGAAACTGCCTTACCACCCTTATCTTCTCCAATAGTTACCTTGTCAGGGACTTTTGATCATTTCGGGAATAACCATAAGGATCAAGCGATGGTTACTGTGAATGGTGACTTATACTCTATGATTGTTGTATCATAGTACAAGCCTTCAATATTGTGGTTGTGCACCACTGCGGCCACGCATTGATATCAGGCTTTGTCTCTGCGATAGAGTATGGTCGTAGGTTGATGTCTCTGTGACCATAGTATTCGCTGGTATAACATGAGACCATGGAACTGGAAACGCAAAGTGCATGACACTTACAGAGTTCCACAGCTAGAATTATGGGAATTAAATATTATTGATGGGCTAGGTCCAGAAGATCCTTGGACTATCCCCATTATCTCTTTCCCTGGCCTATTGTGACCATAGAAAGATATATGCAACCATGCTATGTATACTTTAATAGGGTCAAACCTCTCGTGAAAACCGGCCAGTTCTAATCAAATACGACTAAAACCAACCAAATCTAGTAAAATTCGACCAAATTCGACCAATTTCGATCAAATCCGATCAAAATCGACCAGTAAAATCCAAGGAAACCTAATCGAACATGACCAGGACATGTGGTGCAATTGCGGTCAAACATGTGTCGTAAGCGAAACCGAGTAGGACTCTTTTCGGCCACGTTGTATTCGATCAAGATTCTTTTTCATGTAGATGTCCGCTCATTTTTGTCATGACGTGTTCGAATAGCTCTCCTTTTTCGCCCAGCCGTGTACAGATAAGGATTTTACCCACTAAATCGAGTTCGACCAAGAGTGTTGACCGTGGAGTACTCGACCAGGCCTTTTTGCTTGTCGAGTTAGGTTTCTTGGTTGTATGGGGCTCAAATGCGGTTGAATTCTTCCCAAATTTGGTGAGTTTGATCCCTGAAATATGATGAAGACAACCATGGAAGCAATTTGTAAAAATAATCAAATTTTACGCATAAAATGTCACATCAAATGAGTTTTAATCATGAATTTGCACATTTTTAATACTAAACCTAGGGTAAAAATGCTACCAAGTTAGCACTTATCAAATTTCCTCAAGCTAGCATTTTTCTTGTTCTGAAGCAAAGAATGTGAATGATTTTTCCAAAAATTGAGATGCCTTGGTTTATCTGATTTCCGATAACCAATCTTCCGAAAATTCACATCACATCTATGCATATGAGGCAATTGATCTAAGCAATTTAAATTCTCCAAATGCAAATATTAAGATTATCAAATTGCAACCTTAGAAAAGAGAGAGCTTAATAAATTAAATTGTCTTGACAATCTTCTTTCATATATGACTTAAAATAAACCATACAAAGAAAACACTCGTTATGCTACGATTTATACAAAGTTGCTCGATTGCCCATTTTAGAGAAAAGTTAAAACAATTATTTTTCTGTTTTTTTATTTTTCTTTATTCACTTTTTTTTATTTTCTTCTTCAACTTTTTCGTGCTCTTGGCTAGAATGTTTTTACCGGATCAATCCTTCGCGGTTAGAGGAGACACAGCTGAAGACAGTTACTTAAGTGCACTTACAGAAAGGCAGCTTTCTCAATTTCCCGAGCCCCTGTAAGCAATCTCAATGCTCCGTATATCTTCCCTTCACCAGCTGGTCGACGATTCACTACCGCCTCCCCTAGCAGGTCACATATACATTACACGAGACTAGAAAAAGCTGCATCTTAAGCAACCGTTTTATTGAAAATATTTTTTTTTGTGTGCATAAGTTAAGTAAATCTTCACTTTCCCAATTGGTAGACGATTCACCATCGCCTCCCCCAAGTGGGTCGAGTATACTTTACTCTTACATGTTTTTTTTTGTTTAAAGAAAAGGGCAATTAGCAATCTAGGCATAAAAGGTAACATAAGAGAGTTAATTCTAAAAGTAGTCTCTTAGAAATCTTCAATTTGGAAGAAGTCAAGTACAATTTAATAGACAAGTTCAAGCTTTAACGGTCATTTTAAGATAAAGACTGAACATAAGCAGTGGAATTTTTAAGAGAGCAGAATTCAATGGATCATATGCAAAGATGTGATAGAATAGTCATCAAATTGATTAAACATCATCTTCAAAACTAATCATTCGAAGTGATAAATCTCATTTTTACTTTTCAGTTTGTCGGGGGAAATCTCCGCTAGACGAAGTACAGGTAAGATGTGTCACGATTACCCGGGGACGCGGCCTTCGGGGCCTCCCCGGGCGCCGCCTTTTGGCTCCCGGGACGTGGCCTCTGGTGCCCTCCCGGGCGCCGCCACTTGCCCGGGGACGGGGCCTCCGGGCCCTCCCCGGGCGCCGCCTTTTGGCTCCCGGTCCCCGGGCGCCCCCTTTTGGCTCCCGGGACGTGGCCTCCGGTGCCCTCCCGGGCGCCGCCACTTGCCCGGGGACGCGGCCTCCGGGGCCTCCCCGGGCGCCGCCTTTTGGCCCCCGGGACGTGGCCTCCGGTGCCCTCCTGGGCGCCGCCACTTGCCCGGGGACGCGGCCTCCGGGGCCTCCCCGGGCGCCGCCTTTTGGCTCCCAGGACGTGGCCTCCGGTGCCCTCCCGGGCGCCGCCACTTGCCCGGGGACGGGGCCTCCGGGCCCTCCCCGGGCGCCGCCTTTTGGCTCCCGGTCCCCGGGCGCCACCTTTTGGCTCCCGGGACGTGGCCTCCGGTGCCCTCCCGGGCGCCGCCACTTGCCCGGGGACGCGGCCTCCGGGGCCTCCCCGGGGGCCGCCTTTTGGCCCCCGGGACGTGGCCTCCGGTGCCCTCCCGGGCGCCGCCACTTGCCCGGGGACGGGGCCTCCGGGCCCTCCCCGGGCGCCGCCTTTTGGATCCCGGGACGTGGCCTCCGGCGCCGTCCCGGGCCTCATCGCCCTCCTAAAGGTAAAGTATTGAACTGTTTATCACGTGCAGGTCACACGAGGAGCACCTCGGGAACTAGCGACCACCTGTCAAGCATCCAAGGCGTTTGACCGGGAGAAGGACGGTCCTACCCTTCAATCCGACGGTGGCTTCCGGGGTAGTTTAGGTTTTTTGCTGCTTTTTGGGGCTATAAATAGCCCTTGTACCCCTCTGTTGTAGAGGATCGGTTCATTTTATTGGAATAGCTAAACTCACAGGCGTGCTCCGGAAGCCTCTCCCCCGGAGAGAGCCTCCCCAGCCGACTCCGGTCGGGAGCGCGTCGACAGGACTAGGGCCTCCACCGGGACCCGAACCTGTATAAACCCGTGTGTCATTCTTTGTGCTTGTCCGGCGGGGGAGGACCGGTCATCCGGTCAACCCGCGCCGCGTAACCTTCGCTAGGATCACTCTCAAAACCTGCCGGGGTATTTGCAATACCACGACACAATTTATGATGGAATGTGGTGGGATGATGATTCGATGAAAAACTAAGCAAATGGTTAAGTGAACACAGACTATGCAAATGGTTAAGTGAACAAAGACTAAGCAAACGGTTAAGTGAACACTCCCCAAGCCAAATCAAACATTGTCCTCAATGTATGGAGAAAGATACAGATTATTGTTTGCGGTCATGGTTCGTGGAGGTAGATGTTATGGAAGATGCCATAGTGAAAGAGGATGTTGTGGTCCAATGGTGCAGTCCAAGGTGCCGCAAGTCAAAACCTGAAAATAAAAAAATAAATAAATAAGAAAAGAAAAATAAAAAGAAATACTTGCATACCATGGAGATCACTTGTTGGAAGCCGGTGGAGAAGAATGGTAGAATTGTGGCAATGTATAGGATGGATAGGTAGGTGGTGGATAGGTGTGGGGACTTGATCGCAGCCAAAAGGGTCATGATTATGTAATAACCGCAAGTGAACGGTTGAATGTTGAGCACTTGAGGTCAAATTCCAGGAGGAACAAGCGTATTCGTCTTTCTAGCTTAATGGATCACTGAGTAAGTCTAATACGAGTTGTGGGTGTGTTTTATCTACAACTAAGCTATCAATCTAGGGTTTCGAAGCTGAATGAAAATCTAGGGTTGCCGAAGTTCCATAACCATCCAACATAATTCTATCCAAGGTCCGAGGATTGTAAGTGAATTTTCATTATTTTTGAAGGCAAATTAAGTTTCCAGTTCAGGGCACTGGGTCAACAGTCAGAGGATCGCTTCTACTGTCACGTTTGGTGAGAGCCTCTCTCCTGTTCAGGATCCTGCATCAAAGAGCTAAGGACTCAAGAACTCCCCTAATTTCTTATTAAAACTCAACTCTTACGTGTGTTGTCGAAACAATAAATTAGACTTTGGAGGAAGAAAATATAAAGAAATTACTCCAAAACTTGAAATAAAGACTGAGAGAGAATCACGCCTTCCACATTAGGTCATTCCTAACCCTAGAGGGGATCTACTCACTAAAAACCATAATAATGTAGAAATAGCAATAAGAAATAAATAAAAACTTACTTGATTGCTTAAGAATTGAAGTTGCCGTCCTCGCCGGCTTACAAAGGCAATAAAAATAGAGAAGGGGGCTCTTCTAAGAAAATTAGACTAAAAGCTAAGCCCTAACGGCTTCTAAACCTAAGGAAAAGTATGTCTAATTGAGCCAAAAGATTCTCTATTTATAGTACATAAGTCGTATAATTAATCAATTACAACTCCAGATTTATTTAGGAAGGATATTGTCTCAGATTCGGACTTTAAACCGACTAACGGGTCTATTTTGGATTCGGAATTCGGGTTTCGGGTCAGATTTCGTGTCGGATTCCTGTTTTTCAGATTTTTAGCATCTTTTTTCTCCACTTCATTTCGTATCTAAACGATGTCAAAATAAGTCCAAATTTGGTATGTTTGTTCCCTGAAACATGATGAACACACTCATGAAAGAGGATTGTAAAAATGTTAAAAAAAGTCTCATAAAATGACGTATCAAAAGAATTTTAAGCATCATTTTGGCATATTTTCAATACTAAACCTAGCGTAAAATTCTACTAAACTAAGACTTATTAGGACCCTCATTTGAGGAATCCAACGGCTACTGCCTAGGTTAGGTTGCACACAGAATGATTCATCACAAGCTCACAACCACACAATACATTATACTGCAATACAGTTAATCAAGACGAGTACAAGTTTCATTGACACAAAGGTCGGTACAAGAGAATAGAACGCACAAAGTAATGATGAAAACGACTGCAATAGTCTTCAATGTCTTCAATAGCAGTGGCACAGCATGGGCTTCCACCACATCGGGCTCCACTAGGTGAATGACCCTCTAGTAAACTGAATCACCGGGGACGGTTCCTTCTTCATCAATGGGTTCGAAGCCATAGGAGTTGGGTCAACACGTCCTTCCTCTAAATTTTCTGTGCAAAAACAAGGATGAGCACGTTGCCCTCACGGTGCTCAACAAGTCTCAATTAATGAATGCATGTATATAAATGATGGGGAATTCCAAAAAACAGGCTCTTTGGTTTATAGTTAAGAATATAATAGATTTTCACTCTAAAGTTCTGAAGAATGGTCTTCATTTCAAACGTGAGACTTTAAAATCCTAAACTATGTTTTAGAAAATGTTATGTGTGGCAGTCCTCCTTGAGTCACCACTTTTATCCAAAATTACGAAAATCTTGCAAATCCTACTTGTGCTGCATCGATGTGGATAGAATCCACCACGCGCAGACTCCAAAACCTGGGAGCTCAGAGTATCCAATACTTTTTGTAAGTTTGCAATGGTGTACCACTTTAATCCACTTGATCACCCAGCTTTCAAGTCAGTACCTCTCCATGCAACTTTTACGCATGTGACAAGGTTGAGATCACATGGCAGTTTGTAATCCTAGCATTAACAATTCCCTGCCCGGTAATTAGACGACTCAGTCCATAGTACCGTTGTAGAGCGCACACCACAGCCAAATCTACCTAGCCTTGGTCTATGGTCCCGCGAGACTCATAACCTGTGGATCCAGTCACGCACGACTCAGAATCCAGGCCTAGGGCACCTTCCTTCCAAACTCCTGATTCACTTACTCACTCTCACAACTCACAGCCTTCTGTGGCCCACCAGTTCCCCTCGAGAAACCAGACCGACAACCATTGTAGGGAAAGGCTAATACTGAGAGAACTACTTTGTCGCGCCCGTCCCATACCGGGCAAATGGTTAGTACATTTTTCATGCCGCTTGGAAGTACAACACAAGGTCTAGTCCTTATGAACCATTAGTGAGGAGCGAACCACATTCCCGTTGTGCACACCGCACCAACCACACAAACCATCCTCACTATCGATTCTAACTTACACTTTTACAGATAAGATTTTAAACACACTTCTCACATATATGACCATTTAGCATTTAGCACATATATTCAAATATAATCATAACTTAAGCACAACATCCTAGGGCGACAAATGAGTGCATAGGATATATGAACATGAAGGGCCTTCGAAGAAGTTAGTTCATATCTACTCATATTCATCCAATATAGCATTTGAAAAATAAAGCACGCATATACTTAAAACAATAAATAACCTAATTTAGTTAAAATACGGGGAGAGACATGATCAATGAGAAAGAGACTTGTCTAGCAAACTGGGTTCTAATTACTGTAAGGGGTCTTCAAATACTTCTTCTGTTCCTTCCACTCCTAGTTCTACTCTCGCACACAAATAATAATAAAACACATAAGCATACAAAAAATTACTTATCACAGAAAATTATATGTAAAGTATAAATATGCATGCATGCGAGGTAATCTCGTTGAAGATGAGCCTGAGAGGAAGAAAATACTTAGGGCTTGGCTACAAGTACATGGTTTGGCTCAGCTTGGGCCTAGGTTGGTCGAAATTGGCATTGAATGACTTGAGTTTGGTAAGGTCATAATCTGGGAGGATCTCGGGTCACAAGGTGCCAGTCAGTCCATGGCCACAGCCCATGGTCGCAATCCATAGTCACAGCTCATGATCGCAGCTTCGCTTAACTCTCGTTCGTCAGACTTGAACGAAAAGACTAAAACTCGGAAAACAAAATTATTGGGCTAATACTTTGCTTATATCTGAAAGTGAGCAACAGAAAAGTTGTAAGAAATGAGCTGATCTACAATTCTTTCTACAGACTCGAACAGTTTTGAGGCCATCTAAGTGGTCCGATTTTGCAAAAATAGAAAAGTGGTTGGGCTGAACTATTTCGTCGATTGCTGGAGTTCTACAGACCAAAATACAGATTAAATATGCCCAAAGCAAAGCTAAGGGAGTTGCGAACATACAAAAACAAGAATAAGAGAAAATGGTGTAGAAATGAGCACAAATTTGAAGTTTAAAGGGAAGCTACTCAAGAACCAAAAACAGAGTGGTACTCACTGTCGTCGAAGAAGATGACTTGGAAATTCCATGATCTCTGGAGGTTTTTTGATGTGATTTGTGTACAAGAGTCGATGGAGGATGGATATATGAATGATTTCTCTTAAGGTTGATCAAGCAAAATGAACACATAAGCAAGATCTATCAAGTTTCATACCTTCTCAGGACTTAGGCAAGAAACAGGGATGAATAGGTAGCACGAAGAAGAAGAAGACTGCTAGAGGGTGTTCTTATAGGCTGCTTGAAGATGCTAGATGTAACACCCCTATTTTTCCCAACCCTAGCCTGCCTTGACTATCTGCATATCAGGATGAGATCTTGGTAATGCCAGAGTGTTACTCTAAAAAGTTGGCAGCCAAACTCCTTCATTCAAGTCATTTTCGCAGAACAGTCCAAAAGATTCACAAATTAGTCCTTTTCAGATATCTGAGGAACCCCAAAAAGGATAAAAGTCACAGATCATTTCCAAATCCTGATTTGATTCAGTGAACATCTTCCCTTCACTATTCTGGACATTTTTCCCTTCTGGAAGAATTACCAAATCTCGCCCGAAACCCTAGTTTCAGCCTTGTCAAATTTATAAAATCAGATTACCCTAATTACCCTGTTTTCAGTTCATCTCAAAACTTGTCTAATCTCCAAAATTTTGTCATCCCTAGCTGCTGATCAATATCTTAGACTTTGTGAATTAATTTAGCAAAGTCAAAACTCTTTCTACCTAAGACAAATGCCAAATTTACAGATCAGTCCCTGGAATCAAGAATCTGTATTTGCAAATCATCCCTCCTGTTCTTTTCTGCCGTTTTCGACCAGGGCCTAGTCGTTGCCTTCGATCAGCGCACTTCGCTGGAGCCGCGCTGTGTTCTCGCCGCGTTTGCTCGTCGCCGGCCACCGCCCCTTGTCGCCTGCGCTTGTTGTTGGATCTAGGTAGATCTTAGTATCTAGGTTTTGATGATTAATGATATTTTGGATAAATCCATGATGATTAAAGTTAATCTGAAGATATCAGATTTGATGATTAAATGACAATTTATATAAATCCTGATTTAGCACAAGTAAATTGAATTGATTATCAGTAAACCCTGAATTGGATGTTTTCCTCGATTGCGGGTTTGATATTGATGCATATGTAGAGGATGAGCTCGGTGGTTGCATCAAGCTTGTGCTAATTGATTGATCAAGATATTATATGTTAAATCTTGAGGTTGATGACTTCAGTTGTGGATTTGATATCGATGCACATGTTGAGGGAGAGCTTAGGATGATTAGTTATCCATGTTTGTGCAAAAGGTTGATGACTCCGTGTTCTGGATTTGATATCTCTATGTATGATTGAGAGAGAGCTCATGGTATTAGTCATCCATATTGATTGATATCATAACTTGAGTAGTATGGATCGTGTGCGCATTTCTTGTATCATATATGGATCTATATGATTGTGAGATTCATCCATTACTCATTTGTTGTTCATTGAAAGTGGTTTTGTCATTTCATCAAAGAAAGAAATTGTTGAGTGAACTCCTGTGTGGAGTGATTTATCTGGTGGTGATTAATGACGACTTATATATGAGACTAATGTTGTGCATTGAGTGTACGTATTGTAGTCTCAGTTTGATTGCAGGATAAAAGCGAGCAAGGGTGTGAAGAGGATGAAGTCGATATGAGACATCTCGAGCGAGGTCGAGCTTAGCAAGGTCGAGCTTTGCGAGGACGAGTGTCAAGTAGTCGAGCTTCGCGAGGTCAAGCTTAGCGAGGTCGAGCCTTGCGGGGACAAGCGTCGAGCGGTCGAACTTCACGAGGTCGAACTTCACCTAAGGTAAAATCCAAGATTAAGGATTGTTTTCTTAGGGTTTTACCGGTCTCGGTGTTTGGAGACAGACCGGGTTGATAGGTTTCTTTTTACTAGTTTGACCGTACTATTAAGAGGGGTCGGAAACTAGTAGCTTGAATCTATCTAGTGCGGAAGCTCAGATGCATTCATATCATCTTGCACTAGTGTCCTGCATTGCTAGTGAGTCTAAGTGTAGTTCATGTGTATTAGATGAAATGTTTTGAAAACTGCACTTAGTCGTGATCGCCAGCTGTTTAAATTGGTTTATTGATCTAGAGCTGGTCGTGGTCGTATTTGCATGTTCTGATCGTATCAGTGTTGATACGTGGTCGTGGTCGTGTCGCTTGTTTGGCGGCTTTCTGGTTAGGGTTTGGGCGTGGTCGTAGGAGTTCGAACTAGTCGTACCAGTCTTCGACTCGCTTGCGTACCTCGACCAAACCCTATCGACCACCTGTTTTCGATCGGATGTCAAGACCTGTGTGGTCATGGTCGTTGCTAAGTGACACAAATCACATCCGCGAGAAAACGGCAAATCCGTATGTGGAAATCCTTTAAAATTGCATTTGAGATGATTTTGGCTTGAACATTTTGATAGTAGGAAAGTTTCTGATTTTTCTAGAAGTTTCTAGACCTTTCTAGGTCTTGCTCCTGTTGACAAAATTGTAGAGCTCTGAGTTATCTTTCTAACAAGCCAAAAATCACCTCAATCGGATCTCTGGATAAAACGTTATGCATGTTTTACTGTCAGTATGCAGTGGCCGGACAAATGCATCCGTCCGGGGCTATCTGTCCGAAGTGGCCGGACAGTGTCCGAAATGGCCGGACATTGTCCGGCCTGTACAAATTTTTTGAGCCGAAAATTGAAACAGAGACAAATGCATCCGTCCGGGGCATTTGTCCGTTATGGGCGGACTTTGTCCGAAATGGCCGGACATTGTCCGGCCTGTACAAGTTTTTTGAGCCGAGAGTTAACAGAGACATATCCATCTGTCCGGACGTTTTGTCCGGACAAATGGTATCCGTCCGGTCTTCACAAATTTCGCCCAACGGTCACTGACACATTTGCAACGGCTGAAATTTTTGTACTGGCCGGACAGTGTCTGAAGTGGCCAGACAATGTCCGTCCTGTACAACTTTTGGCCCGGTTTCTTGCAAACGGCTAATTTTTCATTGAGGCTATAAATACTTCGTGTTTGGCTTCATTTTTGGGTGCTCAAAGACTTCATTCTTCAGCTGAAAACCTAGCCAATTGAGTTGCATATGTGTTATTGTATTTAGAGGCTAGAATTGAGCCCAAATCTTGAGTAGATTTGAGAGAGAGCTTGAGGGAGATTGTGTGAGTGTTTAGTGCACTTCATCTCCATTAGATTGCTAGTGCTAGAGTGTTGAGCATCTCATTTACATCATTGAGCTTCTAGCACGTGGTTGATTCAAGTGAAAGTGCATCCGGCTTGTTACTCTTGGCGATCGCCTTCGCCTAGACGGTGCCGGAGGAGAGCCGAGATCTCTCCAATTGAAGGCTGTTGGAGAGGCCGGCAAAGGATTGTGAAAAGTGTGGTGCTCGCCTATCCGGTGTGGAGAAGGAGCAACCCTAGTGAGATATCCTTCGTGGATATAGAAGCGAGGATCCGAGAGCGCGCTTCAACGAGGAGTAGGAGAGACCAGGCGAGTCTCCGAGACCTCGGTAAAAATATTGTGTCAATTGCGGATTTCATACTTGCTTTATATTCATCTTGACACAATTGCTAAATTCATCATTCTTGCTTGTCATATTGAATAGTTCATTTAGTTGAATGCAACAAATTGTTTAAATTGCCTTTAAGCCTCATTGTATAATTTAGCTCAAACAATTATCATGATTAAAATTGCTTAGCGGGGAAGAAAATTTAAAAGCCTCCTAATCACCCCCCCTCTAGTCGGCATCCTCGATCTTACACTTGTGAGCAAATAAGCCACCCCGCGCGCACGTGCCAGCAGCCAGTACCTCGCCATGTCCAGCGGTTAAACGCCCGCACTCCAGAGCAATGTCTTCGCGCGCGCAACCGTTGCCGTGGCAATTGCATGCGTTACGTGTCGTTGCTGGAGCTGTGCTGCTGCCTCCGCATCTGTGCCGTCCCAGGCAAAGTTCCAATGCAACCGACAAAGCCTGCAGAGCTGCTACATCGCCAGCGCCCCTTCACATCGCCGGTCACCGCTGTTGCAGCTGCAACCGGCCGGTCTCGTCCTCGGCACAAGTTCTCGCGCCGCTTCCCCTCGCAAGCTCCGCCTCAACGCCTATTTAAACCCCTTTCAGCGCTGTGAAGAAGCACAACTCCAGGACTTAGCCATTTTCCCAGATTTTCACTGTTTCCCCTTCTTCCCCGATGAGCCGATTTTGAGGCCATCGTCGCCAGAGCAAACCACAGCCCCTGTCTCCAATCCAAGCTCACCAGTAAGATCCCCACACCCATCTTCTCGTGTCCAAGCAAGCAATTGCATTCTAGCGGTCTTCATCGCCGGTGATCGCCGGAAAACCAGAACACCCCTGTTCCTGAAATTAAATTCACTCCAGTGCTTTTCACCACTCACTCCAGTAGGATCAAATGATCCCTAGCCCTTTCTTAGCAAGCCTATTCATCCAGTTCTCAAATTGAAGCAGTGTCGTGCGTTTTCCCAATTCTCGCGCGCCGCCGTGGACGTCTCACGTCGCCGGCGTGCCTCGCTGTTGCTCTCCCCAAACTGAAGTCTCCTACACCTTCCCTGCAACCTCTAGATGGTGTAGTCCAAATCTTATAACCTGCATTGATGTGTGGAGCCAGTTCGTCGTTCACCGTCTTCTCCAAGTCCGGTGACAACATCGACGAGCTCGCACACTTAACCACTGCCCAATTCCTCTCTCCAGAACAATCCACACAACCTCAGGAGCGTTTCCCCTCAATCAATTTCAGGTTCAATCCACTCCAGTTCTCTGTCATCGTGGCTCGTCCTTGTCTCAGGCGGCCAAAGGTCTCAACCTCGCCGTTCGTCGCCGATAAGCCACCCCAGACAAATTCCTTCCACCAGCAACCTCGTCTTGATGCCGCCTACCTCCCTGACATAGTTGGCGAAGCAATGCATGCATGGATCTCCCAGACGCATGTGCCCTAGTTCGTTGCTGTACTGTGGCATTCGATTTCCTGTGTCCTGAGCTTTGCTGTGATTTTCTGACAATCCAAGGGCTTTTCTGAAAAGTTCACTTTGTCATTTTGGTCCCTCACAGCATTTGGCACACAATGCCACCTCTTGCACCAGTTTTGATCATCTAGAAGCCCCAAATCATTCTTGTGTCCTTTTCAGACATTGTCTGTTCGCGAACCGAATGCCAACCCTTGGCTTTCGTCGCAACCAAGTCTTGTCCAGTGAACCTAACCCTAGAATCCTTTTCTCCGCTGTTCAGTTTCTGCCCAAATCCCCTCGTCTGCATACATGTTTATATTTAACATATATTTTTGTATAAAACCTATTTTCTGGATGCTTATGTATTGTATGTGTTGTGTGTGCTCTCGTGCGAATGCAGAGCAAGGAGCGGAAGAGTTGGAAGGAACCTTTGAAGATCCAGCAGATTTCTTAGACCCAGCTTGGCAAGGCAAGTCGTCACCCTTGATCAAGTCTCACCTAGTATTTTGAAATAAAGTAGATTCAATGTTTTAAAGATATATGCATGCTGAATATTTGATAGAACTATGTTTAGAAATATGTGAATAGATATGACCCAACTTTCATGTGGAAACCCCTTTTTGATATCGAATCATCATGCAACCTTGTCACCCTAGGATACCATGCTTAGGCTTTAACCTTATTTAAGTATACATGTTGGATGTGAAATGGCTAATATGTGAGAAATGGATTTGAAATCCCTTTTGTGAAATGAAATGTGAAATAAGAATTGGTAGTGAGGATCGGTTTGGATGGTGAGGGTGCGGTGCGCACCAGGGAATGTGGATGGTTCCTCACTATCAATTCATAAGGACTAGAACCTTGTGTTGTGCCTCTATGCGGCATGAAAAACGTACCAACCACTTGCTTGGTATGGGACAGGCACGACTTAGTAGCATTTTGGTATTAGCAGTTTCCTGCATGGTTTGTTGGTCTGGTTTCTCGCGTGGAGAAACTGGTTGGACGCAGTTCATCCGTGAGTGATGTGAGTTCAGAAAAAGTATGAGAGGAAAAGGTGGAAAGAAGGAAGACGCCCTATGCCTCTGATTAAGCCGTGCGCGGTTGTAATCATGAAGGTGAGATGTCTCGCATGTACAGACCAAGGCTATGTGTCCTACGGGAGCATAGGCCAAAGGCTAGGAAGTAAGGCAGTGGGGAGGACCCACAACGGTACTTGAGACTGAATTGTCTATTTACTGGGCGGGGATACTGTTAATACTAGACTGCAAAAGCGTTGTGTGATCTCGGCCTTGTCACATGCGTATAAGTTGCATGGAGTTGGCCCGACTTGAAAGTCGAGTGAAGAAGTGGATTTAAAAAGAGGTACACCTTTGCAAAGCGTAAGAAAAGTATCGGATACTCTGTACTCGCAGTTCATGGAGTATGTTCGCGGTGGATTTATCCATGTGGTTCAACACAAGTAATATTTGGGAAAAGTTTTCATAATATGGCTAATTCAAAATGGTGGATCACAGAGGATCACCATTCACAATGTTTTCTTAAAGTCTATTATATGGTTTTCAAAAACCCCGCTGTTGAAAATAAAACCCTTATTTGAAAGATCAAAGGATTGAAATCTATACTATTTATGATTATAAGAGTTAACCCCTTTTCTTGATCACTCCTCATCTATATAATTGCATTTGTAAATAAACGACTTGCTGAGCATTGTGTCAAAGCATGCTCACCCTTGCCTTTTCAAACAAATCAAAAGAGGGATTCGCCGATCCCGATTCGTTTGGTTATGAAGATGAAGCAGAGGATTGGAACGCCCCAGATGATTCAGAGTTCTAGGAGGGTCTCGTGCCAAGTTGAGTCCGATGTGGAGGAAGCCCTACCAGAACCGTTGTTGCCAGAAGTGAAAATCTTCGTTGTTGCAGTCTGCTTTGTTTTGTGTGTTCGGTATCTTGATACCGACTCTTGTATGGATAAACCTGTTATTTTCGTAGCAACTCTAAGTAGCGTCATTCTGGGCGCTATGTTAATGTAATATTGGTCCCTGTGACCTCGTACCTGTTTAATTATGTTTTATGCAATTACTGCTTTCCGCTTGTTGTGAGCTTGTAATGAACCTATCTGTGCGCAATCCACCTGGGCGGTTGCCATGGGATTCCTCAAATGAGGGTCCCACAGGAGATGGTATCAGAGCAAAGTCTCGACTGTAGGCCGTGACCCTTAGATAGATATTGGCGTGCCTAGAGCAAAAATCGTTAGTCTATTTGATTAAAAATAAATTTCGAAAACCTAATTTCTTTAAACAAAAATATGCTGAATAATTTATCTCCTCACCTTGTCTCTTTGGAAAGGATTTGAAAATCTTTTTAACTCCTAGAAGTTCTGTGTCTTGTTCTTCAGATGGCTTTCAGCAAGAAGTTTGTGCATGCAGATGAGCTAGGATCGTGGGCATTGCTTTTATGGATGATGCTGCAATTCTTGGGAGCTTTGGATAGCCAGCGGCCAGTGTATTATGTCCGACAGGAAGAAGTAGACAACAGACCCTACGGCTTTCGTGCCTCTGTGGTGGTCTATGAAATTCCAAGGCTTGGAAAAGGTCCCGTGAAACAAGAAGCCCGCAGAACGGAAGAAGAAGACGCGATTCTAGACGCTGCTCGTCGCGCTATAGGTACCATCAGACTGTTGTACGAGGATTTCCTTGTAGATTCCCCTTTCCGTTTTGTGCCCTGTCATATCCCCAGGTCAGATCGCCGAGTTGTTCACCCATCAAGTGACCAAAGAGATGCAATGCTAATGAAGACTAGGGATATTGTTCAAGCTCTGGAAACCGGATATAACCGTTTGTTACGCGAGCATCAGAACGCTCGGGATGATCGCCACTACCTCGAAGGAATGCTTGCAAGAGCTCGTGCGGATCTCCAAGAAAAAGAGAAGCAGATCCAAGAATTAGTCGGTCCAAGCAAAGATAGGAACCCCGGAACATCGGAGTCCGTCAACAAGAGGAACCGTCCGAAGCTGAGGATTACCGCTCGCAAGAGTGTGGGAAAGCTCAAGGATTACCTTGGCCAATTCACACCTGCGTCGCGTGGAATCGTCATCAATTCTCAAGACCCTGAATGCCTCAACACTGGAGGAAGAAGAGAAGCTCCTATCGGCAAAGGAAAAGAAGTTGTTGAAGACGACACCGACACTTTGTCTTATGATGAAGAAGACGACGACATGGAGGTAGATCCGATGGATGCAGACGAAGACCCTGAAGAAGAAGATCCAGAAGGGGTGGAACCCTGTGGTTCTTCTGAAACCGACGAGTGATCTTAGACTTCCTTTTGGCTCGACCCTTTTTCAGTACCTGACCCCGGCAATCGCTAGATCTTTTGTTTGTCTGTGCCCTTGTTTGTAGTTGCTTTAGTTGTGTTGGTTGTATGCTGTACTTGTAAGCCGTGGAGGCTAAAATTATGTATCTTATGAAAAACTAATTTATGGAAAACATCCTGCACTTTCCAATCCTTGTCTCATGGATTGATCTCAGCCTTCTGCTTGTACTCTATCTGTGTCTCCCTCTAAATCAGCAATTATTTCTTTGATCCCCAATCAGAACAGAATGGTTAACACCCGCGGAAGATCTCAAGGAAGGATGCCCGAAGGAACTGCTGAGAATGCAAGAGACGCACCTGGAAGCAGAACTCGTACTGATCAGGACCAGCCAGGATCATCAGCTATGCCGCAGGGAAGTGATATCAATGAAGTACTGATATGGATGGAGTGGAACAGGCAACAATCCATGGTTGCACAGAACCAGATGTGGGAACAGATGATGCAACAATTCTCATCAGGACAGACCGGAGGATCGACAATCGGAGCTAAGTTGTCAGATTTTCAGAAGACACGCCCTCCAACCTTTTCATGTACCAAGGACCCCATTATGGCCGATGATTGGTTAAGGGATGTGGAAAGAAAATTGAACAAAGTCAAGTGTAGTAATGAAGAAAAACTTTTGTATGGACCACACCAACTATCTGGACCCGCCGCAGCTTGGTGGGAGAATTATCAGTCCCTACACCCAAGTCCAGACACAATCACATGGGATGAATTTAAGGAGCAATTCCGTAAATATCATGTCCCAAAAGGTGTCATGCAAGCAAAGCACCGAGAGTTTAGGAATCTCAAGCAAGGGGATAAACCAATTAAACAATACCTGCATGAGTTTATCCAACTCGCGAGATATGCACCAGAGGATGTAGCAACTGAAGAGAAGAAGATCGATCGATTTTGTGAAGGCCTGCAGAACTTTCTACAGTATCATATAGCTTCATAGGAATTTACAGATTTCCATATCTTGGTTGACAGACTGATCAAGATGGAGGAAAAGCGAGGAATAATTGAGGAGGATCGGAAGAGAAAAGCTTCATCTAGTCCGTATCAAGGCAATACCAGTCGAGGAAGATCAGCACCAAGTTTCAGACCAAATTTCAGACAGCCCCAGAGAGTTCCAAGACCGATGTCAACCTCAACACCACAATGCAGCGGATGCAAAGGAAATCATCTTTACAAGGATTGCACTTTGAAGAATGTCGAATGCTATCATTGTGGGAGAAGAGGTCATCGCAAAGATACTTGCTCACTCCAACACTTGCCATACAGTGTTGCTAGAGCTAGAGCAGCAGGATCCACTACCCCAGCCTAGAACCCTGGTAGAAGCATTCAACCGTCAAGAGGAGGAAGAACTCAGAATAGTAGAGGAAGAGGAATGTCAACAATAGGCCGAGGCAGACTGAACTATGCATCCACAGGTGAAGCTGGAGAAGCCTCAGACGTCGTGATCGGTAGAATTCAAATCCACTCTAAGCTTGCTGTTACTTTGTTTGATTCGGGTGCAACGCATTCATTCGTGTCAAAATCTTTTGCTTTGGGAAGTGAACTGCCTGAGTCTGCACTAGAATCTTCCATTTTAATCCAATCACCTGGAGCTAGAATGCCAGTGAAATCTATCTGTAGAGATATTGCCTTCTGTATCGGCAACCTAGGATTCCTAGCAGATTTGCTAGTTCTGAATCTTCAAGGGTTAGATATCATTCTCGGAATGGACTGGTTAGCCAAATACAATGGTCAGATAGATTGTGAGAAGAAGACCGTCACCCTGACCAATGCCGAAGAAAGACAAGTTACTTTCAGTGCAAGTAGAACCCCATTGAGTGATCATATGGATTGCCTGAATAGTGCTGAAGAGATCAAAGTAGATGATGTTCCGGTAGTCAATGAATTTCCAGAAGTTTTCCCTGAAGAACTCCCCGGAATGCCACCGGACCGGGATGTAGAGTTCGCCATCGAGCTAAAGCCTGGATCAGCCCCATATGCAAGGAAACTTGCACGTATGACAAGCCAAGAGCAAGAAGAACTGAGAAAACAAGTAGAAGAATTGGAAGAGAAAGGATTCGTCAGGACAAGTTCTTCACCTTGGGGAGCCCTAGTGCTATTCGCCAAGAGGAAAGACGGTAGCCTAAGACTTTGTATTGATTATCGGAAGTTGAACGATATGACGATCAAAAACAAGTACCCTCTGCCAAGGATTGATGATCTTTTCGATCAACTTAGAGGAGCCCAAGTATTTTCAAGGATTGACTTGAGATCGGGATATCATCAACTGAAGGTCCGAGAGAAGGATATTCCGAAAACTGCGTTCATAACTAGATATGGACTGTACGAATTTACAGTGATGTCATTCGGACTAACGAATGCACCAGCTGTATTTATGAACCTGATGAATAAAGTCCTCATGGAGTACTTGGACAAGTTCATTATTGTATTTGTGGATGACATACTCATTTTCTCCAAGACAGAGAAAGAACATATTGAGCATCTCAGACTAGTACTGAACAAGCTAACAGACCATCAACTGTATGCTAAATTTGATAAGTGCGCCTTCTGGTTGAAAGAGATTTCTTTCTTAGGCCACATCATTTCTGAGAAAGGGATATTCATGGACCCTTCAAAAATCCAAGCTGTAATGGAATGGAAACAACCGGAGACTGTGAGAGAAGTAAGAAGCTTTCTAGGATTAGCTGGATACTACAGAAGATTTGTTGAAGGATTCTCCAAAATCACCCGGTCACTGACCCAGCTGTTGAAGAAGAATGCCTCAGTTACATGGACTGAGAAGTGTCAAGAAAGCTTCGAAGAGCTGAAGAAGAGGCTGACGACTGCACCTATCCTTATATTACCCGACGTCAAGAAGGATTTCCAAGTTTACTGTGACGCATCTAAGCAAGGATTAGGTTGTGTTCTGATGCAAGAAGGAAAAGTGGTAGCCTACGCATCAAGACAATTACGACCCCATGAGGAGAATTACCCAACGCATGATCTAGAGCTAGCTGCTGTCGTGCATGCACTAAAAATTTGGCGACACTACTTACTCGGCAATAAGTGTGACATCTACACAGATCATAAAAGCTTAAAGTACATCTTCACACAACAGGATCTGAACATGAGACAGAGAAGATGGTTGGAACTTATCAAGGATTATGACCTTGAGGTACATTACCATCCTGGAAAAGCAAATGTGGTGGCAGACGCTTTGAGTAGAAAGTCCAACTGTAGCCAAGCAAAGAATCTGGGTTTACCACACCAACTGCTCAAGGATTTCGAAAGACTACAGTTGGAATTGGTTGAGCAAGGAACTATTGCTACCTTGAGGATGGAATGCGAGTTAAAAGATCAAATCAGAGAGGCTCAAGTAACAGATCCACATATCCAGGAGCTGAAAGAGGACATGAAGCACGGAGACGCAATCGATTTCATAGAAGATGAGCAAGGGATTCTATGGCACCATGATCGGATTTGCATTCCGGATAATAAGGAAATCAAAGATGCAATTTTACATGAAGCTCACCATACCCCATACTCAATCCACCCGGGTAGTACAAAAATGTATCAAGATTTGAAGAGTCAATTTTGGTGGAGGAAGATGAAGAGAGAAATAGCTGAGTTCGTAGCATCTTGCGACACCTGTCAATGGGTGAAAGCAGAACACCTGAAGCCAGCAGGACCGCTACAACCCCTACCAATCCCAGAATGGAAATGGGACGAAATCGGAATGGACTTCGTAACAGGATTACCGAGGACTAGGAAAGGTTACGATTCCATATGGGTCATAGTAGATAGATTGACAAAGGTAGCACCCGAGGTAAAATTGTAAATGCTTTTAAAAACCCGAGGCGATTTAGAATGTGAACCGTCACCTTGGCGGCTATAAATACCGGGTCTTTTGTTTTGCAAAGCTCCACAATCCCTTTCCACGGCTAATTCATTTCTACATTCATTCCTCTCTTCATACACCTCCTGATGGCAGATAAGAACATCATCGAGATTGAGAGTGATGAAGAGGAAGTTCTTAAGCAGGAACCTCAAGTGCCTGAAGATCCATCTCCTTCAAAGAAGAAACCCAAGGTTGACGAAGGATCTTCCAGCAGAGCAAAGGTAGAAGATGAGCCATCATCTTTTTTTCCTTCAGCTTTCTTCGCTAGCACTCCTTGCTTTTGTTTGGGTGATCAATTTTCTAGCCAGCAAGCGGTGACTATTCGGCCAGAAGGTCCCCAACTTGTGTTGGGAAGGTCATCTTCTGGTGGGAAGGTTGTACTTCCTCCATCTGGTGATCGTCCGGTTTTATCGGATGATCAACTTCCCAGGATGGCTACATCAACGTGTCATGAACAAGGACAGGTAATAATCCTCCTCCCCTTTTGCTGATAGTTATAGTTTGCACTACTAACTTTTGCAAATGTAGGAAATTGGAGGCCCCAGTGACCAGCCTTCTGCTGCTCCGTTTCTTTCTTCTGGACATAATCTTCTGGAGGAGAAGAATGCCCTGGAGAAGAAGACCGAAGAGATGTCTTCGGCGATTTTGCATCTGGCAGAATGTTTTGAACGATCCCGTGAAGAGGCACATCAGTTCTGTCGAGAGAGGGACCACGCTCAGCAACAGCGGGAACTCTCCGATTTGATTAGGAACAGTAGTGTACCTCTTGTTAGGGATGATGTAGATAGACTTAGGTTAGTTGCTAGTTCTCTTGGGGTTGTCAGTGTAGATCCTATTGACAACAATATGTCCCTAGGAGAACTTTGCAAACTTCTTTCGGATCAGGTCGACGCTCTGGTCGCCGGTATCCCTTTTGTATGTAAAGAATGCAAGAAATAAAATTTTCTTTCTTCATATAAATATTCTTTACATCTTCTGTGTGAATATATGGCCATGAGCAATGCCTTCGCGACCATTCATACACAGGAAAATTTCAGTTCTGCGATCAGAATCACACTTTTATAAAAGTACCGCGACCAGCTCTGATACCGCGATCAGACTTAAAGCCGTGGTTAGAACTGAAACATACTGCGACCAGAATTGAGGCTCGATCAGACCGTCACTTCGATTAGAATCGGAGCTTAATCAAAGGCGTGGTCTCGATCATACCGTAACCCGGTCAAAATACATCCATACGTCTAAAAATTTAGTCGTATGATTTTTTCATGAAAATGTCCAAAGCATAGAAAGGAAAAACATCCTCTGAAAAGCACTGAAAACTTTTCAGTCCTTTTACACTTTCAGTTTCTGAAACAGAGAAGTCTTTTTGTTTCAGATCCGATGCCTGAACACTTTAACGGGTCCGCCAGAGACAGTATCCATTATGGGAAATGAATGAATAAAATACTCAGTGGAACGTTTGAATAGAACGTTACATTAATGCGTCTCCTCGGGTCTATAAAAGGGGCAGATGTCTTCCTGAAGAAGCCACTCAGCCAAAAACCCTCAACATCTCCGCCGCACAAAACCCCTCACTCCTCTTAGCCTTCGTCTTCCCCAAAAGTCACCAACTTTTCCTTCAACTCTCCACCGAACAATGGCGTCCTGGAGCCGATCCATCCACCATTTCGAGGAGAGTTTGATGTTGTTGGAGAAGGAGGAGATCCTTCCTCCGCAGCTGCTAATCAACTGGCGGCCTGCGGAGAAGGATCAAGAAACCCCGACCGTCCGAGAGGGCGAGTTGGTGGTTTTCGAGGAGTACTTGCGCTGCGGGTTCCGATTCCCTGAGAGTCGGTTCCTGAATGACATCCTCGAGCACTACGGGTTGGAGTTAATCAATCTTGGACAAGCAACCACAGGAAACAGGTAAAAAAATTCCATTCAAATTTAAGCACTACAATTTTCAGTAAAGCAACAGTTTAAAATTCACTCAAATCCCACTTTTTAGTAAGTATATCTTTCAAGAATTTTCCATAAGAAGGCATTTGAGTTACTAAATCAGTGAAAGGTATAGTCACATTAAGCTTTTTCAAGATCTCAACAAATTTTCAAATTGCTTATAGAGTTTTGCTTTTACGTACCTTCCCAGGAAAGGTAGAGTTGGATTATAAATACGTGTTACCTGATTTTCTCCACTTTCCTTTTCTTGTGGTTCGGCGACCTTGTCATCATCCTTAACCGGTTGTGATGGTACTTCTTCAATTTCGCTTGCTGGCTCAAGTTCGGTTGGTGGTGTTCATTCCAGTACCATTGTTCCACTCCTTAAGATCACTGCATTAGAAACAAGAAAGTTAGAACAAACTATGGAATTAATATGTTCAAAATTGCGAGCATTAATAGGTTGAGAAGGAAGAGGGTTATCGTTTTTCGGTGCAGGATTCGCCAATTGTGCGATTTGAGTCTCGAGCATGCGGATGTGAGTCGATATGGAGTCGATCTTTTGGTTCATGGACGTCTTCGCTTTCTCATGATTTGCTAGAAAGTTTTCTAGCATGCACTCCATGTTCGATTGCTCGCATTGTCGTTGGTTTGGAGGTCGATAAGGTTGCTGATTTTGTGGTTGAAACGGTGGCCTTTGGCTTGATATTGGGGATTTTGTTGAATACCCTGAAAAGTGTTTGCCTGCTCCATGGATGGGTTAAATTGGCATTCATGGCCATAGTAGCCCTGTATGCCGCACAGTTCACATATAGGTGGAATTGCATTAACAGATGAAGTAGTAGAAGATCCAAGAATTCATAATTTATCGGTCAAGAGTGCTACCTGCTCGGCTAATTGCGACATTAAACTTACCTCCATGTTGTTGGTCGGAGCTTGTTGAGCAGCTCGTTCGGTTCCCCGTTGAGTGTAGTTTTTAGTGATTCCTTCGATGAGGTCGTATGCTTCCTCTACACTTTTGTTCATTAGTGCGCCGCCAGTTGCAGTGTCTACGACCATCCGTGCATTGTAGTTCAATCCGCTGTAGAACGTTTGAACTACAAGCCACTTCTCTAGTCCGTGATGTGGACATTTGATCAGCAAGTCCTTGTACCGTTCCCAAGCATCATAAAGTGATTCACCTACCTGTTGAGAAAAAGATGCAATCTGGTTGTGAATTTGAACAGTTTTAGTAGGAGGGAAAAACTTACCAAGAAAAACCCGTGAGAGTTCGTCCCAAGTAGTGATTGACATAGGAGGAAGAGTGTATAGCCATGCCCTTGCCTTCTCGCAAAGCGAGAAAGGAAAGAGCCTCAAACGAAGTGCATTCTGTATTACTCCATGAATCTTGAAAGTATCTCAATCCTCAAGAAACATCTGTAAATGTAGTGATGGATCTTCAGCGGGAAGACCGCTGAATTCGTTTTGTTGAACCAAATTCAAAAGCGCAGGTTTTATCTTAAAATTGTTTGATTCAATCGGTGGTCTAAGAATACCTGATTGCAATCCCATGTTGAGCGGGGTTGCATAATCCTTGAGTCTTTTTTGGTCCTCCATTGTTGGTTTTTGGTCGATGTGTTCAAAAAGCTGCGAGTTTTCCTACGATCTTACCTGTCTTGCCTCATACCAAAGTTGGTGCGCGGTTTTGACAGGTTCGTCTAAGCTATCCAGCTTTGCACTACTATCCCTAAACGGTTAGTGGTGCAAACAAAAGAGAAAGCAAAAGAAAAATAGAAGCAAGATTGAGAAGTGAGATTGACATATATCTGCGAAAATTAATCTAAAACGATGAATTACCGTTGTTCCCTGACAACGGCGCCAAAAACTTGATCGCACCTAAAACGGTGTGATTTTGTAATACCGCTAGTGAACGGTTGAACGTTAAGCACTTGAGGGTCGAATTCCACGAGGAACAAGCGTATTCGTCTTTCTAGTTTAATGGAACACTGATTAAGTCTAAACAAGTTTTGGGGTTGTTTTTCTATAACTAATTTTACTACTATAGCTATCAATCTAGGGTTTTAAAGTAGTAAATTGCAGGTATGAAATCTAAATTTATAAAGCAGGAATTAAAACCTAGGGCTTCGGGGATTCCATAACCATCCGGCGTAATTCTATCCAAGGTCCGAGGATTGTGAGTTAACTTCCATTGTTTTCCAACACAAATTAAGTTTCCAGTTCGGGGCACTAGGTCAACAGTCAGTTTGGCGAGAACCTCTCTCCTGTTCAAGGTCCCGCGTCAAAGTGCTAAGGACCCAAGAACTCTCCTAAATTATAGCTAAGGCTCAACAGTTATGTTTGTTGCGAAAGAAGAATTTAGGGTTTAGAGGAAGAAAATATTAGAAAATAACTCCAAAACTTGACATCAAAACCAAGGAAAAATCACGCCTTCTGGATTAGGTCATCCCTAATTCTAGAAGGGATCTACTCGCAAAAGGCCATAAGAATGCAGAAATAATAATAAGCAATAAATAAAAACTTACTTGATTGCTTGAGAATTGAAGTTGCCGTCCTTGTCGGCTTACAAAAGGAACAAAATAGAAAAGGGGTGACGAGGATTGACACCTGAGTTAGTTTAAAATAAGTGCACGATTGGTTCAAGATAGATTCGAGCCAGACACGTGCCTGGCGGTGCAAACACAAGAAATTTCGAGAAGTACCAGTCGAAGATCGTAGGCTGTGCGCGATCAGATCGCAGTCTTTACGCGATCAGACCGTAGCTAGTGCGCGGTCAGAAGTTCGTATGCTGTCCGCGGACAGAAGGCTGAAGGTGTTGCGCTGTCAGCCAACATCTCGCGGTCAGAATTCTTTCAACCAGGGAACGTGGGATTAATCTATTTCTGCTACAGGAATATCCCAAGTATCCCGAAGATTCTTCCATGTAGAGGAGTAACCGTCAGGAGGTTAATACGTGCAGTTATCCACGAATAACACGTGTTAAACCTGCGTTGGAGTTAAGAGCGGTTCTCCAAACCGCATCCAAGCAACCATTTGATGCCGTTACGACTTGGCGCCCTTTCGACCAGTATAAAAGGGCGGCATGGTGTATCAAACAGGGGGATCGATCGAGAGATCAAGACACAACATATCTCACTTGAAGAATAAAACAACCAAGGCTACGGCTTAGATTAGATGGCTTCCATAAGCCTTCTAGGCTTCATTTTGTACACTCGTACAGGGAAAACCTTCGCCTGTGAAGGTCTTATCCCGTCACTTTGTAACTCTTTACTGCACATAGTGCAATCCCAACAGTACGTAGGGCTATAACTCCCACCATCAAGGGCCCGAACCTGTATAAACTTCTCTGTGCTCCAGTTCTCCATAATTCTACATACCTTCCTGGAGGGTCACCCTGAAAGGTCTCACTATTTATAAATTCTGCATAAGTTTGGCTGAGGACCCCGAGTCCGAATCGTCGACAGTTGGCGCCCACCGTGGGGCCTTTCTCAAGGCGTCCTAATTCTCATCTAGAGGTTCACTGAATCATGGCTGGAGTATATGATTCCAAGAACGATTTCGATCTCGAGGATTATGCTCACATTCCGATGCCTTCTCCAAGCGATCCTGTTCCGATGGAGGAAGTTGGAGGCGAAAATCTCCCAGAAGTTGAATCATCTCTCCAGGTCATGTCCATCGACCAGGGAGCGACTAGCGCAAGGTCAGAAGCCACCGAGGTTCTTAATGCGCTAGAGGGTGAGTCCGGTCCGTCATACGACCCCGCTGAGGGGAAGGATGATATCGACCTGGAAATCAGCCCGGGAAGGTTCGACCCTGATAACCTCAACCATCTCTTTGATTTCGAGTCAGACTCGAAACAAACTGAGATGTTTTCCCCATCGGCAACCTCTCTCCCTAGATAGTTCGCTGCCTTATCGGAGGAAACTCCTGATCAACAGGCTGCTAGGGAAGAACAGGAACGGAAACAGAAGGAGGATCAACATCTCGAGCAACAAAACAACGAACTGCGCAAAACTGCACTAGAGGCTCTACAAGATGCGCAGGCTCGTTACGATGCTGCTCCGAGTTCTTCTCGACGATCACGTGGTCACAGGTGCGACCAGACCCTTTCTTTGCCTCCGGAGCGTTTCTTCCCGGTGGACGAAGAAACGGTAACAGTCGGTGCCCCTAGGAGAAGTACACATGGTCGACTGCGATCTATTGCGGAAGTCATGCGTAATTTCCGTCCTACGGTCACAGATGCGCAGAAACTGGCCTTCACCAGAATCCTGGCGGAAAGACTGGACAAGGTCGCATCTGAGGCGACCCCAACGGCCTCTTCCCGGTCAGTGACACGTTCCCACGAATGAGAGTATTCTCACTCTGGTTCTGGTCGACGGAGTTACCCCCCGCCTGTACCATCCCGCCAGGACAAGTACAGGCAGACACAGGATTCTCGTGGTAGGGATCGAGTCCCTGTCCACTCTCATTTGGGACCGCGGATAACTTCACCATTGTGTGAAGTCGCCCGTGATCCGGTCGAAAGTCACTGGACAATTCACGGTCCCTACGTTGGTTGTAAAGCTTTCTCGCCCGGCCTTCGTGCGGTCGTTTGGCCTGATAAGTTTCGACCAGGGGCCATAGAAAGGTTCGACGGAACTCAGAACCTATCCGAGTTCCTTCAAATCTATATCACTGCCATCCAAGCGGCAGGAGGCGATGACCGGGTCATGGCCAACTACCTGCCTACAGTCCTCGAAGGACCGGCTAGAACCTGGCTGTTTAATCAGCCCGAGGGCTCCATCTACAATTGGGAAATGCTGTGTGACGCTATCCTCAGCAATTTCCAAAACTGTTATCAAAAGCCGGGTAAAGAGGACGATCTTCATCGACTACGACAAACTTCTGATGGCTCCGTTATTAGGGCATTTAAACATACCGTTCGATACCGGAGATTCACCGAAGACTTGCTCATCCATCCTTCTCGATCAGTGGTCGATCTTTTTGATATGGCCGACTGATACTCCGATGCGGCTGAAGCGGTCGAATGGAACCGGATGGTCGATAAGGGTGACCTACCACCTCAACCAGGTTTCAAAGACGCCAGGAAAGAAGATTCAAGCAAGAAGCCGGAATCTTCATCGGGCGGGAAATCGAAGAAGTCGAAGAGGAACCGCTCTGGACAGTACCGCGAGGTCGCAGTTGCAGAGAAGCCGCCTTCGACCAAAGGTAACAAGCCTTCATTTAAGAATAAAACCGCTCCTGGTGGTCATAGTGCCGACCAGCCAGAAAAGTCGACTAATCCGCAGGAAGGCAAGAAGTGGTGTCCACTCAACAACTCCGCAGGCCACGACCTCAAGAACTGCAGGAGTTGGTTGAAGCAATTGGATGACTTCTACCAGGGAGTTGGACCAATGCCGACCTTACGAGCTAAAGAATAAGCATGCGGACTTAGAGACACTGACGGAGATAAAGAGATGTCCTACCAGGTACCTCGTAATCACGTTAATGTTATTTTTGGGGGTTCCTCCTCTTTTGTTTCCAAAAGGCAGTTTAAAGTCTTTTACCGAGAGGTTAACCAAACGGAGACATCCCTTGGTGAACCTCAGTACCCCCGCTGGTCGGATACACCTTTGACATTTGATCGCACTGATTGTCCTGCGGGGCTTACTCGACCATTGAGGCTCCCTCTGGTCATTACCCCGATCATCAGTAATGCGAGAGTCGAAAGGGTCCTGATCGACGGAGGGAGCTCCCTTGACATTTTATTGGTTAAGGCATTCGACGAGATGCAAATTCCTCGTTCGAAGATTGTCGCGCCCCAAAACTGGGACTACGACTACTCCTGTAGAGACCTAGCTCGCTGCAGCTAGTCCCATATATGCATAGCATACACATACTCTTGACGTCCCAGGATAAGTCAAGCACAGGAGTATATCACATTGCAACAGAGTAACTTACAAAATATTTAAGCAGTGTGGCCTGCTGGCCTTAATATTACATAAGGAGATTACAATGCCTTCACGGCATTCATGGTTTAGCAAAATAACATCTACACAGCAGAAGGTAGGTGACCCACCCACAAAGAGAAGTGGACGGCAGAACAACACACATCAGGGAAATGACGGGACTGACGCTCCTCCGTCTGGATCCACAAAGTCCTCCATGCCTTCGTCTTGGTTGTAGAATGCTCCATCTACTGAATTGTGGGTTGCAAGAGTGAGCACTTACGTACTCAACAAGTCATAGGTAAGAGTAGATACATATAGTAGAGATGATATGAACCTAGACTAGTCAAGAATTATGGATGTTTGTAAAATAATCTTTTTCTTTCCTGGCTCAGCTCATGGCAGCACCTTTCTATAATATAACATCATCATTCATGTTCACTAAATTATAGCACTACCGCGACACGTCGACACACGACAGCCCACGGTAGCACTCCTTATCATGACAACACATGTCATTTGGGTAATCTTGATTTAATATATTTTATTTAGAAAATAATACTTGTGTCACACCCCGTGGATTTAATCCACTGCAGCAGACTCCTAAAACTCGGGAGCACGAAGTATTCGAATACATTTTTAACTCTGCAGAGAGGTACCGATTTACCTGCAAGATATTCCACTTTCAAGCCCATCCTATCAGAATGATTGGACCCCTGACTCACTTCATACTGTGAGCGGCAAGGTGGAGATAACAGGAACTTTTGTTATGTTTCACTTACAATTCACCCCTGACCCTGCAGTTTTCTTCACACAAACCGCAGTTGTGGTGGGCTATACCCCCACCCATAAGCCTCTTCCCATTACTGGGTCAACGTGCTTGATCAAATCACATTCAGTGATACGTGGAGGAGCTGAACCCCGTGAGTTTAGTGTATTACTTTCCATCTCATGCAGGGGTTTCATGTACGATTCACATAAGTACTTGTTTAGGCCTTTCCCATACCAGGCGTGCGGTTAGCACGTTGTTCATGCCACTAGACGCACAACACAAGGTTCTAGTCCTTATATGCCAGTGACCAGACCATCCACAACCCTGCACCTTCAGTGCCTGCACATCCTTTGCAGTCTAGCACCTCCAGTGCTACCACCATTCCATACCATTTCCTGGTCACGGCTAGGGGTTTTATTTCATGAATATAAGTATATAAATATATATAATAGTTCATGGCCCAAAACTTGTTTATTTCACATTTCACAGATAACCAGTCTAGTACTGCCAATTCATAAATCAAACATTTCCAATCTTTCTCATGCAATATTATCTATATTCAAGGTTATGTTATAGCAACTCTTAAAATATAGGTTCGAGATGACCAAGAATATGACTTGCCTTCCGCGTCGTAAAATACAGCAGTTGATGTCGGGTCAACAGTGAAGTCCTCGAACTGGGGCTCTTGATCTGCTCTCCAATCAAACAAATAACCAATAATCACAATCTTTTCAATACATTATTATACAATATGCAATAATGCAAAGATGAAGTCTTGATGATTCTGAGATGATTAGGTTAGAAATTGATTAGGATTAGGTTAGTTGTTGAAGGTTTACGAGGTTCCAAATGTCTCAAAATATCAGAATGGTATCAAGGTTGCGACTGGTTCGCTTAAAAAAAACAGCGAACGTCTTTAGGTCGACATTCGGTTCAAGGCATCGACATAGGGTCGATGGATGGTAGAGGGGTTATCTCAACTTGTGGCAGTAGAATAAAATGTAGAGCACAACTCCACAAGTCTAAGGGACAAGGTTATTTCCAGTTTGCACAACTGAAAAGAGGTGAAAAGAGCTAATGCCACTGGCTGACATGCTCTGGCATAGGGCTGACAATGCCAAAATCTAGGGTTTTAGCATAAACTGTAGTTCAAGGGCTCAAATCAAGTTGTGATAGAAGAAGAAATTGCTGATCACAACCTCAGGAATCTAAGGGACAAAGTTATGCTCAAAATGCACATCTAGAAGGAAGTGAAAAGGGCTAATGCCACTGACTGACATAGCCTGGCATTGCTCTTGACATGGCCAGAAACTAGGGCTTGCCATATCTTTTGATCTAGAGCTCCAAATGATGCACCACTTTGTCTGGGAGGTAGGCATTGATAACAGGAACAAATCATTCAACAGGATCCAAGGCTGAAAATGGCTGGAAAAAGATGAAAACCAGCGAAGAATTTGACTGGCCTGGAGTACCTGCAGCACAAACAGTACAGCAACTAGGGCATAGCCATAACTCCTGTTCTAGGCCGAATTAGGGGTCATGGTAGAAGACAAAGTTGCTCAAAATGGTCCAAAACATCTAGATGGCAAGGTGGTTTGAGCTGGAGTGGATGAATTTAAAAGATATTGGCTGGAGGAAGGATGAACTAAATCCTGATCTGGGTATTTCTGTTCTAGGGCAATTGAACTCGAGTCCTTGCTTGAGGAGGGTCTCTGGGGCATAACAAAGCTAGGTGTGAAGTCAATTTAACTGGAAAATCACCACAGAAGCTTAACGGCGAGTCCCAGTTTGCATGCAAGGTGTAAATTTGGGGTTTTTCATATTTTAGCAAATTCTTCGATTCTGGTTGCTTAGAGATGCTTAGATAAGTTCACTAACCAAGATTGATCACAGGCTCGAGAGCTAATTCACTCTGGTTAGAGTTTAATTGCTCGCCGGAGTTGTCGGGGAGAATCAGCAATTCCCGGTGAGGTGGTGCGATAGAGTTCAATTGGCTGCTACTACACAGGTAAGTGGATGAGGGTTACTTACTAGTAGCTTCAATTTGAAGTTCGGTGCAGTGGATTGGCCTGGCACCGTGAGCCTCTCTTCGAGCTCGCCGGAGAAGACGAAGAAGAGAGCGGGGTTAGGAACTTGAGTGGTTCTGGTGTGAGTGCCTTTGAGCTGAGCTGGGGTGGCTTTTATAGGCACAGCAAGGAGCTTGCAACGGCTGGAATTGCCTGGAGAATTGAAGCTCGAATCGATGGCGAATTGACCGGCCAGGCGGGACAGCAGCGAAGCGACGCGCTCCAGCGGCCGTGCCGGCTTTTGCAGCCTGGCGCACAGTCCTGGTTGATGCAACGGCGAGTTGATGTTTCCCCCAGGCATGTTTGCAACGTGGCGCAGCTGGGCTGCCGTTGTCGGGCGCGCGCGCGAGAGAACGAAGGCGCTGCTGGCGGGCGAGGTGATTCCACGGTGGCGAACACGATGCGCACACGCGGCAGCGGCAACGGCGACGACCAAACTCCGGCGCTCGTGGTCGACTGTAACAGCCTGGTCGTGCACTGTAGCCCGTGGTCGAACCAGGGACTGATTTGCGATGATTGTTGGTTTGGCTTTGGACTAAACTGCAAATCTGGTCTTTGAGAGGTTCAATTTGGAATTTGATTCCATGTCTGAGTATAATATTTCTATTAATACTCATTTAGCTCAAATTTGGAGAAAGTTTGATTAGATTTGAGGGATTTCACCTATTTTCGAAAATAGGGTAAAATTAGGGTAAAACAGATCTGGATTTTGTCGATCTCGAGTTCTGGTGATTGGAGAGAGATTTTGAAGTCTGATTAAAAGAGAGATCTGTAAAAAATAGCATCTGGCAGGTGTTCCCTGAAGAAATTCTGGAGTTGGAGTTGATTTGTGAATTTTAGCCTTTTCAGGCTTCCAGGTAAACAGAAAAGGACCTATTCGCAGTAAAATTTGGACCTTCCCGCGAAAAGTGTTCAGATGAATTAATCTGGTTCCCAACTTTTTGGAGTTAGTTGAGGATATACCTAGGAACATATTCCAGTGGATACCTGAGTCTGGATAGGGTTAAATCAAAATAACTCAATTATCTGGAAACTGGGGTACTTAGGGTAAATCTGGATTTCCTGTTTTCGAAAACAGAAAGAGACTTAGATACTGGGAGTTAGGGTTAGAATTCAATCTGGCTCCTGAAGACTTTTAGGTTTAGGATAACTGATAGATCAAATCTGGCAAGTCAGATCTTGACTTGGGTCACAGGATAGATTTTGGAGATTTAGGGCTAGAACAGAATAAAGCTGAGGCTGATTGGGTTGATCTAGAAGAGACATATGCATGCATGACTTTTAAGAAAGAAACTTTTCACCCCAAAACTCAGGATGTTACAAAGATTAAGCCCATAATCCATCCGTTTTATGGGATAATCCCAAGTCCCTCCATGATGCCGTTGGGACAAGTGGTCCTCCCGGTCACACTGGGAGAACCGGATAACTTCCGAAAAGAATTGGTTACTTTTGACGTAATTGATTGTGATTCAGCTTATAATGCAATCTTTGGCAGGCCAACTCTTGCTAAGTTCATGACGACAACGCACTATGCTTATCAGTGCGGTAAATTTCCTGGCCCCAAAGGTGTCATCTCGGTCTGAGGCAGTCGCAACGTGGCACTCACGTGCGACCGGCTATCTCTAGAGATGGTCGACCAACTTCCCCTCCGGGACGCTCAGGTCGCCACTGTCGCGACCGATGCGATCAAGGCTGCTCCTCGACCAGATGAGAAACTCAAACTTGTTCCATTGTACCCAGATGATCCATCCAAGACAATTCAGGTCGGATCAAGCCTGGATGACAAATAGGAACTCGAGCTCATTAGTTTCCTCCGGGCTAACGCAGATGTGTTTGCGTGGAAACCGTCCGACATGCCTGGTGTCCCAAGGGAAGTAATCGAGCACAGGTTAGCAATTCGACCTGGACAGCGGCCAATAAAGGAAAAGCTCAGGCGTTTTGCTCTTGAACGACAGGAAGCCATTCAAGAGGAGTTGGACAAACTCCTAAAAGCCAGGTTTATTCGTGAGGTCGATCACCCGGAATGGCTCGCCAATCCGGTCATGGTCCGCAAGTCAAATGGCAAGTGGCGCATGTGCGTCGACTACACTAGCCTCAACAGTGCCTGTCTGAAGGATGACTTTCCCCTTCCCCGCATAGACCAGCTGGTCGACTCAACCGCGGGTTGCGAACAGATGAGCTTCCTGGACGCTTACTCAGGATATCATCAAATTAGCATGGCAGAAGAAGATGAAGAGAAAACTGCCTTCATCACCCCGTTCGGCACCTACTGCTACGTCAGAATGCCATTCGGTCTTAAGAACGCAGGTTCCACGTACCAGCGCTTGATGCAAAAGACCTTTCTTTCCCAGATAGGGCATAATCTCGAAGCATATGTAGATGACTTGGTTGTAAAAAGTATCAAGAGATTGTTTCATTTGGACAATCTTGCTGAAACCTTCTGTAATTTGAATCGCTTTGGAATAAAGTTGAATCCGGAGAAATGCACTTTTGGGGTCTCTTCAGGAAAACTTCTTGGTTTCCTTGTTTGTTCCAGAGGCATTGAAGTCAATCCTGAGAAAATCAGGGCCATCGAACAAATGAGGTCGCCCTCGACTATGAAAGATGTTCAACGCTTGGCTGGTCGCATGGCGGCCTTAAGTCATTTCATATCGCGACTAGGTGAAAGGCGATTACCTTTCTTCAAAGCCTTGCGGAAGCATCACAATTTCACATGGTCTGATGAGGCCGAGAAAGCGTTTCAGGAGGTAAAGACATATCTATCCAGTCCGCCAGTGTTGGTGTCTCCCGACAAAGGAGAACCATTGCTTCTTTATCTGGCGGCCACACCACACACGGTCAGCACTGTCCTGGTCTCGGATAGGGAAGGAATACACAGACTCTTCTACTATGTGAGCGAGGTACTTAATGGTCCTAAGGAGCGTTACCCTGAGGTCCAGAAGATACTTTATGCGCTACTGATGGCTTCCCGTAAGCTACGACATTACTTCCAAGCTCACAAGATCACTGTACCCTCCTCCTTTCCTCTGGGGGATATTGTCCGAAATCCAGAGAAATCTGGTCGAATCGCCAAATGGGTGGTCGAACTCGGTGCTTTTGATGTCCATTTCACGCCCCGCACGGCGGTTAAGTCTCAAGTTTTGGCCGACTTTGTGGTCGAATGGACCAACCCTGAGCCACCCGTGCGGGTGCCCGAGGAATTGGAATGCCCCAATCACTGGACAATGTACTTTGATGGCTCCCGTAGTTTTCAACACTCGGAGGCTGGAGTGGTCTTAGTTACGCCTCAGGGCGAACAGCTTAAGTATGTCATCCAATTACACTTTGTTGCGACCAACAATACAGCGGAGTATGAAGGTCTTCTTGCAGGGCTCCGGGCAGCAAAATTCCTCGGAGTCCGTCGATTAGTGGTGAGGGGAGACTCATAGCTGGTCGTAAATCAGGTAAACAAGGAGTACAGCACCTCCGATGAGACAATGGCTCATTACCTGGGGGAAGTGAGGAGATTAGAAAAACACTTCAGTCATTTCGAAGTCCAATACATCCCGCGAAAGGACAACATTCTCGCAGACCAATTATCCAAAATTGGGTCCTCACGCACATCCGCTCCGGCAGGAGTGTTCATTGAACACTTGGACCGTCCTTCGATCATGACTTCGGTCGAGGATGATCTGGTAACAGCCTGCTTTACCAACCTCGGTCAGGAACAGGATTGGACTCATCCATTGAGAGTCTATCTTGAACATGGGACCCTACCCGAGGATGAAACCGAAAGCGATCGATTGATTCGAAAAGCGCGTCTGTACAAGCTCATAGAGGGAGTTTTGTATAGAAAGGGTACTCAAGGAGTATTCATGCGCTGCATATCTCAGGAGGAAGGTAAATCCCTCTTGAAAGAGATACATGACGGTGTATGCGGTGCGCACGCGTCATATCGGACACTGGTCGGAAAAGCTTTTCGACAAGGATTCTACTGGCCTTCGGCACTCGATGATGCCAAGCACATGGTCAAGATGTGTCCTCAGTGTCAATTCCACGCAAGACAGGTTCATCAACCTGCCTACGCGTTACAAACCATTCCCCTCGCATGGCCTTTTGCGGTCTGGGGGATGGATATTGTCGGTCCTATGCCACAAGCGGTCAATGGGTACAAGTTTCTATTCGTAGCCATTGAGACATTTACAAAGTGGATTGAGGCCGAACCGGTATGAAATATTACCGCATCAGCAGCACAAAAGTTCTTCCATAAGAACATTGTTGCTCGATTTGGTGTTCCAAACCGTCTCATCACAGACAATGGTTCTCAGTTCGCCAGTGGTCTTTTTCTGGACTATTGCGATCAGATCGGGACCAAGGTGTGCTTTGCTTCTGTGGCACATCCACAGAGCAATGGTGCCGTGGAACGGGCCAACGGGTAGATATTGCAAGGCATCAAAAACGTGTTTTTGATCACCTTAAGACTCGCTCGGGGGCTTGGGCAGACGAGCTCTATACCGTACTATGGGCACTACGAACTACCTCTAGTCGAGCCACCGGTGAGACGCCTTTCCATCTGATCTATGGGGCCGAGGCTGTACTACCTATGGAAGTTAGTATTGGATCTGTTCAGACAAAACAATTCGATCAAATTGATCAGGCCGAACAGCGATCACAGGATCTCATCCTCTTAGAAGAAAGGCGTGATCACGCTTTGATCAAGTCCGCGGAATACTTGTAGGCTTTGCGCAAGTACCATAACAAAGGGGTGCGACCACGTAGTCTTCACGTGGGCGACCTGGTTTTACGAAAAATTCAAGACCAGTCTAATCGCAACAAATTCTCCCCAAAATGGGAAGGCCCTTATACTATTGTCTCAGTGCCGCGACCAGGGTCAGCGCGATTTGCCATGGAGGATGGCCGAATTCTGTCCAATACATGGAACATCGATCAACTACGCAAGTTCTACGTGTAAGTACTCAATCCCTTTTCCTGTTCGATTAGCATTGTTTAATAAAACAAAAAGTATTTTGGTTTCATACGATGAACATTTCCATTCATGCCCATGTGTTACGAACTCGACTCGGGGGCTGGTCGCCGGCGGTTAGATCACTACAACATTCTAATCGGATTCGCTGGCCGATCTCATGACCACTTCCAGATAAGTCACTCCTAAATAAGCCGTTTCTCAACGCATACGGGGCTGTCTGGTAAGTCCTTGGTCATCTGAGTGGCTGCCGGTTTGCAATAAGGTTAGGCGTTACATTGATCATAATCGCTGGTCCGATCGCACACCCTGGTCATTACACTTGTATTTCTCCTGTGTTTATAATACTAAGCCTTCAGTATCTATAATCACAAGCGGGGGCTAGGGGGATATGCTTATAATATGAAACAACAAAAAACAAGAATATATTTACTTTCTTTCAAAAATCAATTTGTGCATGCATTGCATTCTATATATCTGTACAGTTGTAGGGACTATACAATCCCAAGCTCGGTCAGGAGCTTGCACTAGTACAGAAATGCAGTCTACTAACCCCTATATTCAATCGGTTATTGGCACTTTAGTAGAAAACCGATAGAAAATGTGCCTCGCGGCCAAAAAAGGCCAACCGGTGAATTTTTCCTATTGGTTTGTAAGAAACTTACAGATAGAAGAAGCAGTATGATTTACTCTAGCGGTGATGAACATATTTCCCGTTCGAAGAGATGCATAAGTACTAACGGGAGAATGTTGTCCGCCAATAGGACTGGTCGACTTCTTCAACTAGACTTATTCTATCGGTAATTTATTAATATACCGACAGAATATCTCAAAAATTCCTATCGGCAATATGTAGTATGCCGATAGAACCGTTCGCCTTCTACAAATATTTTTATTCTATCGGTAATGTATTCTTTTACCATTAGAATATATCAAAAATTGCTTAGAACTGTTCGTCTTCAAATAGTTTTATTCTATCGGTAGTTAATGTTTATACCGTTAGAATATAGAAAAAATATTTTAGAACTGTTCGCCTTCTACAATTAGTATGATTCTATCGGCAATGTACGTATATACCGACAGAGTGTGGACAAAAATTCCTATCGGTAATTTGTATTGTGCCGATAGAGCCATTCGACTTCTACAGATGTTTTTGTTCTATCGATAATTGATTTTTGACCGTTAGAATATATATAAAATGACTAACGGTATGCGGTGTTTGTACCGATAGAATTTATCTAGTACTATAAATACAGGGGTATGTCTCTTCATTCTCACAGTTCATCTGGGGCTCGTAGTCCTAACCCGTAAGCTCCATGGACGGCCGGCGCACCTCTACAGGTGACCGCTGCACCTCCGCACCTCCATCGATGCCCTCTAGACTTCCGCATGCCAAGCAAGGTACGTAAATCATTCTAATCCGATTATGGCAATTATTCTACTTTTTTTGTATCCTTCATTTTGATGTTTTTTCTTTTCAATATGATTATGATCTTTGCAGGTCCTTGGATGATGCTCATGAGGGGCAACGTATTTCACGGTTCTTCATCGCAGTACGCTGCCTACGTTGGCTTGTTGGCGAAAGAAACGGTGAAGATCACCGTCGAGAGCTGGAAGGACGTGAAATACAAGATCTTGGTTGGCTCGGTCGAGAAGATCCTTAAGCCCTGCGTGTTTCTCAAATTAGGACCTATAGAAAGCATCTTACATTTTTTTGCATGCACCAGCTTGTGGCCAGATGCTTACCTGCTTGGAGAAGAAGAATTGTTGTTATTTGCACAGCCATTCTACACCATCACTACACAGAACAACATCTTGGAAGGTCAGTTCTTTTTGTTAATGGAGTTGAGTTGATCGAGTTTGAGTCCGAGGAAATCACCAATACGTACAAATGTAAGTCAACGGCAGTTCCCACTCCTCGGGCGTCTTCGAACTGAACTCCTATGGTTAAGTCCAATGTGGTTCAGACATTTGTTGTTTTGGATGAATGGATTTGTTATGTATCAGGTCTAACTTGTAGTCGCTAGTTGCATTGTCGCAACCTGCAAAGGTTCTCTTTTATGTAAAATGTACGGGCCACTGGGTCCTCGTCGTGATCTGTTGTTAATTTCAGACGTGGCTTTTCTAATATACATAGAATGTGTGAATTGTTGTATTTGTATATTGTTGTATATTTGTGTATCATGTATTGCTAATTGGGACATGAACTTGAATGTGTAGGGAGTATTTGTGTATTTAATTGTATTGGTTGGTAGGTGTGTATTTGTACTGCTGTTTCAGACATGTACCTGAATTTGTATTGGTGAACTGGCATGTGTATGTTTGTACCTGAATTTGTGAACTGGCATGTGTAATTTCTTTGGCAAGATGAAGTCCCGAGTACCTAAGAAAAGTATTTTTGTGTCTCCAAGTCAATCCACAAATTAGCATTTCTTGAAATATTGCTTTATCTTGTAGTTAAGATCAGTTTGATGTTATATTGGTATGATTCCTTGGATGTGAGAACTGGTGTCATGTGAGTTACAAGTACCTCCTCTAACGGTAAATACACATATTTACCGATAGAAAACACATATATTTGCTCAGTCATGCATCATCTAACGGTAAATACACAAATCTACCGATAGAAAAACTCATGTTCGTGTGTCATGCATCATCTAACGGTTAATACACATATTTACCGATAGAAAAACTCATGTACGTGCTGTGTCATGCATCATCTAACGGTAAATACATATATTTACCGATAGAATATGTGAGAGGCAAATTACCTTAGTTAGTCTAACAGTTATTTCATGTATTTACCGTTAGAAAAAGCTCCATTATAAGGAAAACCCCACTCGACCATTGCTGAGCTGCGCTGTAATTTGTTCTGTTGCACTCTCTGTCCCTCTGTTTGTGATGAAAGTTCCACGCTTGCAGCTACACTGCTAGGGTGATCAACGCAAGCTGGAGGGAAGTTGATTGCGCCCCTCTCTTTAAGGTATGATTAATTGTCGACAGTTATCTCTCTCTCCCTCTAGATCTCCCTCCCTCTCTACTTGCAAGCTAGCTGTATTGTGTAGTTCCAATTAAGTTTGTAGCTGTAAGCTTGGGAGCTAGGTAGCTGGAAATGTGTCATGTTTTATGAGGTAACTAGCTTGTATTGTGTAGTTAGCTAGGTTAATTAGTGTTAATTTCGTCAGGCTAGGGTTCAACACATCTGTTGTAAGAGGCTGTACATGTACATATACATAACTTAATCGGGCAGGTTTCATGCATGCATGGCTGACTCGTTAAATTTTGTTAATTGTAGATGGACAGAAAATATTGGATGTATGGAATAAAACGTACTACTTTTGAATATTTGGATGGTGTGAATGAGTTTATTAAATTTGCTGAGCAACAAAAGGAGAGGAAGGGAGAGAAAAATATGCTCTGTCCTTGTATAGATTGTATGAACTTGAAGAGGTTTAGCAACTTTGATCAAATTAAGAGTCGTTTGATTCGTCGTGGTTTTAACGCGCGATACACCCGTTGGATATGGCATGGCGAAGATCTTAAGGAAACAAGCACCACTACTATCAATCAGCAGGACTCGGATGTGGATTGCAATAATATCGATGATCATCCGAATTGTGATAATGTTCATTCTGATGTGCACGTAGATGATGATGATGATGACAATCTAGATGAGAGGAAGATTACAACGAAAACGACTTCTGTGAATTTGAGAAACTAATTGCTGACTCTGAGAAGCCTCTGTTCCCTGGATGTGCAACATTTACAAAACTGTCTTCTGTGCTGAGATTATATAACTTGAAGGCAGGCAACGGTTGGAGTGACAAGAGTTTCACGGCACTATTAGATCTTCTAGCGGACATGCTTCCAGAGGGAAATGAGTTGCCAAGATCTACTTACCAAGCCAAAAAACTGTTGTGTCCATTGGGAATGGAAATCGAAAGAATACACGCATGCCCAAATGATTGTGTGTTGTACCGTAACGAATACTCCAGTTTGCATGTTTGTCCAAGATGCGGCGCATCGAGGTATACTTGTAGGGACCGGATTGACAGTGAACGTCACGAGGTAAAGAAAGGACCTCCGGCGAAAACAGTGTGGTACTGGCCTGTGATACCTAGATTGAAGCGGCTGTTTGCAAATCCGAAAGTCGCGAAGCACTTGCGTTGGCATGCTGAAGCCCGGAAACAAGACGGAAAACTGAGACACCCAACTGATTCTATTCAATGGAGAAACATCAACAGAACATTTGCTGAGTTCGGCGGCGAACTTAGGAATATAAGGTTCGGGCTGAGTATAGATGGTATGAACCCACATGGTAATATGAGCAGTCGGCACAGCACTTGGCCGGTTCTTTTATGCATCTACAATCTTCCTCCTTGGTTATGCATGAAGCGCAAGTACATCATGATGGCGTTACTAATCTCAAGACCCAGACAACCCGGAAATGATATTGACATGTTTCTAGCGCCTTTAATCGAGGACTTACAGAAATTGTGGAGCGAGGGGTGGCAGGTGTGGGATGCATACAAGAAAGTGAATTTCATCTTGTGGGCCCTGATATTTTGCACCATAAATGATTTTTTGGCCTACGGCAATTTGTCGGGGTATAGTACGAAAGGAGCCAAGGCTTGCCCTATTTGCCTAGATGAAACTGAGAGCATGTGGATGCGAAACTTCCGGAAAACAGTGTACATGGGTCACCGCAGGTTTCTTCCGATGCATCACACGTACCGTAAGAAGAGGAAATCATTTAACGGGAAGCCTGAGAAGGGATCAACTCCAGTGTTTCTGACCGGTAAGGAGATTTACTCGCGCGTGAAGGACATCAAAGCTGAGTTCGGTAAGCATTCTAAACCTCGAGAAAAAAATGTTTGGAAGAAGAGATCGATTCTCTGGGATCTACCGTACTGGGAGCACTTACAAGTTCGACATTGCATTGACGTCATGCATGTAGAGAAAAATGTCTGTGACAGTTTGATGGGTTTGTTGTTGAACATTCCAGGAAAGACAAAGGATGGTGTGAAAGCTCGTCGTGACATGGTGGAAATGGGGATAAGGACTGAGCTTGCACCTTTAGAGAATGGAAAGCGTACATACCTCCCTCCGGCCTGTTATACGTTGTCCAAGAGCGAAAAAACAGAACTCTGTCGGTGCCTGCACGGTGTTAAAGTTCCATGTGGGTACTCCACGAACTTGAAAAAACTTGTGTCCATGAAGGACCTAAGACTAGTTGGCACGAAGTCCCACGACTGTCATGTCCTGATGTCACAAATGCTTCCCATTGCTATCAGAGGCATTCTCCCAGTTAAAGTCAGAGAGAAAATCACAAACCTATGTTATTTCTCCAACGCAATATCTTGCAAGGTAAGTACGTGCACTCATACTATAAGTTCATTACCTCCATCTGTGGAGCTTAATTAGAAGATTTTTCTGATATGAATATTTGGCGCAACTGTGTCCTCGTAGGTAATTGATCTGGATGGATTGGACGCTTTGCAATGTGACGTGGTTACAACTCTTTGTCAGCTCGAGATCTATTTCCCTCCATCCTTTTTTGATGTTATGGTCCATCTGATTGTTCACCTTACAGAGAAATTAAGTTTTGTGGACCCGTGTGCCTGTGCTACATGTATCCATTTGAGAGATTTATGGGTGTATTGAAGGGATACGTAAGGACTCGTCATCGACCCGAGGGGAGTATCATGGAAGGTTATGCCGCCGAGGAGGTGATTGAAGTTTGCACAGATTATATGGCCGGGGTTGACCCAATTGGCGTTCCTAGGTCCCGACACGAGGGTAGGCTTTAGGGAATCGGAACGATTGGATTCAAAGCTATCGTCCCCGCTCGTGATGTGTACGCAAAATCACATTTTTGGGTCTTACAACACATGACGGAGGTCGAGCCATACATACACGAGCACAAGGTAATGTTACAGTCACAGAATCCTTCGAAGTCAGACGTTTGGGTCAGCAGAGAACATAGCAGGAAATTTGCTGAGTGGATCCAAGAAAGAGTCACGCGAGCTGCCGAGGGCTCCATAAGTGAAACTGTGACATGGTTGGCTAGAGGCCCAAGATTCACTGTAGGGACTTGGCAGGGGTACGACATCAATGGGTATTCATTTTACACAAGAGCTCAAGACGCCAAGAGTAGCACGCAATGTAGCGGAGTGACACTGTTTGCTATTTCCGGGGATACCAGGTCAGTAAGGGCGCTGAGCTCATATTACGGTGCTATTAACGAAATATGGGAGCTCGATTACGGATTACTTAAGATTCCCCTGTTTCGATGCCAATGGGTCGAAATCCCTCGAGGTGTTCAAGTTGACAGTTACGGGTTTACTCTCGTCGATCTTAGTAGAGTTGGACACCAAGACGATCCATTCATACTTGCAAAGCAAGCCACACAGGTATTCTACATCGTTGACCCGGCCAATCCAAACTTGCATGTTGTCCTCCACAGCAAGAGACGTATTGTTGGGGTCGAAGATGTTGTCGACGAAGAGGAGTATAACCAATTCGATGAAATACCTCCATTTTTAGAGGACATTCAATCTATCTGTACTGAAGATATCGACGAAACAACGTATCTGCGAGATGACCACGAAGAAGGATTATGGGTTGAGAACCATTGATGATTAATTTCTATTTCAGGGATAAATGCCAAGCAAACAGCCCACAAGTTCTGCAGCAAGGTGAGGAACTTATCATTAATACATCAGGCAGTACATTTTTCTTTAGAACTTAATGATAAGCTAGTTCACAGCATTAATATATCTCAATTTTACTCCACAGCATGAGTTCTAACATGTACAGTATCTTTTATCCTGTAAATACTTAATTCTTCCCTTCAAATAGCACTTGCAAAAATATCATCGCAGCCTCTTGCTTCTTCAAATTAAGCTCTCCAAAAATCAATTTTTTTGACGGTATTTTGTTATTTCTACTGATACAAAAGGACATCCGCTACTTTAATGTGTCTCAGGCACTTCGAAAGTTTCGCTACGAAAAGTGTACTTATTCTATCGGTATTATTATATTGTACCGTTAGAATAAATTCGTTAGTCTCACGGTATTTGTTGTCTGACGGTATTTTCTGTTTGTACCGATAGAACAATACTCTGGCGCTTTGAATTCTCAACCGTGTCGCCATGCGTCGCCTTGGAAATTCTATAAGTACCTCGCCATGCGTCGCGGTATTTTTTTGTTTTTCTAATCCTCGAACGCTTCGACTCCTCATCTTCTCTTTCACAATGGCAACCTCCATGAGATCATCAGCCACACCCTCCCCGGTAAGAACTCTAAATCTCCTGGGTTTACCCTTGTATTGTTAATCCATGTTCACTACATTCTTGACCTGTTTCTTTGCACAGGGAATGGGAGCCGTGGAAGACACTGGCAAAGTGAAGGCCGAACTGAGGGCCCTCCAGGAGGAGCACAAGCTCCTTACGGACAAGCACACTCAGCTACGGCTTGACCTTGACGATCTCTTCCAGCGTATTCAGCGCATGAAGACGGATGGTGACAATGCTAGGGCGAGGACGAGGTGTCTTCGCGAGGAGAAGAAAGCCGCGGATATGACCATTGCTGGCTGCGGTTTGACTATGAAGGATACCATAGCGAAGCTGAGGGAGGTCGCAGGCCTTCTCGACGCGGTAGTAGTTGATCCTAGGGACAACTTGTCGCTAGAGGAGTCCTGTGTCCTGGCTGCAAGTCAAACTGACTCTATTCTACATGCAGCCAGGGCTAAGACCATCCCTTGACCTAGCATTTTGGGTTTTAATTTTTTTTAAGTGATAAAACAATAATGAATGAACAATTTCTTTTGATGTCAATTTTCCAATTTTCCGGCTATCTTCCCACTTTCTTTATCATTCTGCAGCTTTCAAGCACGGTCTGTTTGATGTTAAATTGTGTTTACCTTTTCATTTTCTGACGGTATTTTGTTGTTTTTACCGATAGAAAAATGGAACACAATACTATAATCTCGTAAACTTAATTAAAAAAATTTTCTGGGTAAAATTGGTCTCATGGGAATTTATTGTTTATACCGATAGAAAAAAGGAATCCACTAATTCAAATATTTTTCCGGGAAATTTACTTTTTGTATCGGTATTATTTTGTTGTACCAATAGAAACGGACATAATTCTATCGGTATTATTTTGTTGTACCGATAGAAAAGGTCATACACTACTTTATTACTCGTACACGGCCCTTGAGTTTCCCTCCAGTCGAACAGTTCCAACCTAGAGCACTGCGTCTCTTCGAGAGCGAAGAAAACCACAACCTCCGCCGTGACCACTCACTTCCTCTCTCCCACACGACGATCGCCGGCTGGACACTGGTTCGCCACTGCCACCGGTTCTTATTTTCGTCCTTCATCGGCCGCTGCTGCGTTCTACACCCCCTCTCCATCACCAGCACTGATCGCCGTAAATACCCTAATTCGTCGTTCTATTTCCAGCATCTTCCTTATTTGATCCTAGTATTTTGTACGTACTAATTCTTCGAGTTTTGCAATTACACTAGGGTTCCCTATTGTGTTGGATTATGTACATTCCGCGAGCAATGTTGATTTAAATTAGGGTTGACATAATATGTTCCAGTGCTGTAATGAACCTATTTTGAGATTTTAACTTATCTATACTGCTGTATGTGTGATCAATTGTATGCAACTGCCATGTAATGCACATTATATGTTGGAGTTGTTCGTACACATATTCTATCGGTATCTCCTGTATTTGCTGATAGAAACAATTTGTCTGCTCTATCGGCAGCTCTTGTGTTTACCGATAGAAAATATTTCTGAACAACGTACTATTAAAACTTTCGATCTGGAAGGACATGAGGCATGCAATGTACGTACTAGTTTGGTTGGGAATTTTTACTCACTTGGTATGAATATATGGCAATGTGGATGGGTCTTCGATGTATATGTTTCAAATGCATATCTCTTGGTTATCTTTTGCATTACCTGTATGTCATATATGACTTTTCCCAAACTAATAGATGTGATGAAGTCCTGATGACTTGCATATTATTCCTTTTTTGGTTGTGACCTACTTTCTGTGCTACTTCAATATCTTTATATTCCATTAGCATTAGGTTTGTCAGATTATGCACAGTGGCACTTAGATGCTTGTGTGCATATTTACGTGTGAAATAATAATGCTGGCCCATGAATATTAGTATAGAAAATCATTGGGAATGTTATGTGATGACAGTGAGTAGTGGCTTATCAACAAAATTTATTCATGTATTTCTGAACAGTTCAAGAAGTAATTTATTCATGTATTTCTTTTAGTATTATTTTGTTCGGACATCCCTTTTGCATCCCTAATTAGATTCCAGTCCTGGGCTGAGTTATGGAACTCCAAGAAGAATTAATTGCCATATGTTGCCTGCTTCCTATATGAAAATGTGTAGACGAAAACGCTGAGAAATAGAATCTTATCTTGTATTAATTGCATGGTAGCTTTTGTGTTTACCGATGGAAAAATATTTAAAATAGGTCCTTTTTCTTTATAAAATGATTTGGTTTGTGTTTCCATTAAATTTTTGATGGTTTGTTGATGGTTTTGTAGGGAAAGACATGTCGTCGTCTTCATTGGATGGTACCAGTGGCTCGACTAGGGCCAACCCCAACGTAACTGAAGATGCAGCTGTTACATCCCGGCGCAAGAGGGTGGGACGAGGCCCGACGATGTTGGGCCGTTTGGCCAAACGCACGGATCTTTCTTGTGAGTTCAACCAATTTGGGAGGCCGATTGGAAAGAATGCTGGGAAGTACACGGCCTACGTTGGCCTGTTGGCGAAAGAAAGGGTGAAGATCACCGTGCAGAGCTAGAAGGATGTGACGGCGGACGAGAGGGATAGGTTGTGGGTGGAAGTGAAGGTTAAATTAACTGAAATCGCTGAACTTTTTCGTAATCATGTTCTCTTGGCTTATACTAAAGTTTAACTAACTCGTGATTAATTGTATGCATTTTTTGAAAACAGGCTAAGTGGAACATCCCCGACGATACACCTAGGACGGCCTGCTTGAAGGACATGAACGGAACATGGAAGACCTTTAAGAGCTGGCTCGTCAGTAACTTCCTCGCTGCGGGGAAATCTCCTTGCGAGAAGTACCCCTTCATATCGGAGGAGGTATGGGAGGAATTCACCAAGCAGAAGGGCATTGAGGACTTCAAGGCCCTTAGCGAGAAGAATAGGGCGATCCAGAAGAGGAACGACCACCCGCATCGGCTCGGATCCCGGGGCTATGCGGGGAAGGAGGAGCAGTGGAAGAAGGAAGACGAGCAAAATCCTATCATCGACACCCCTGAGTTGCTACTCTCCGAGATCCGGGATGAGAGGTGCAAGCGATGGTGGAGGGGGAGGGGGTCCGTGTCATCCACGGGGTCTGGGCAGTTCGCAACCCCTGGGGACGTCGACGTTGTGAGGCGAATGGTAAGTTGGCTAACCTTGTAAGCTATGTGCGCACAAGTGTATATAAGGCAATTTGTCTCACAAGGTACCTTTAAATTTAACAGATCTCTTTTGAGAAGGAGGCAGTGGAGGGATTGTTTACCCCACAGACGGAGAACGACATCCTCACCCGGGCTCTAGGAAATAAGGAGCATCCCGGGCGGACACGGGCCGTGGGAGCCATTGTGTCGTGGAAGGCCGGTTTCGCAGATCCGGCTCCACCGAGGAAGAAGGCCCGTTCCTGGAAGGAAAAGGAAGCGGAGCTCTCCGATAAGATACGGGCTGAGGTACAGGTGGAGCTCTCCGAGAAGATACGGGCTGAGGTGCAGTTTGAGGTCGCACAAATGAGGGAAGAGTTTGCACGGTTGAGAGATGCATTGCTGAGCAAGAGTGCAGATGCGGAACCCCAGGGCGACGGTACCCCGCAGGGTCGGATAAGTAGTTGCGCTTCGAAGGTACTCGCGGATCCAGTGGATCTACTTGAGGTACTGCAAGCCTTCATCTGTGCACTTAAGTTGATGCCACTCCCATTCTGTTAGAGTTGTTTCGCTAACCTGTTTTAATATTTACAAATTTGCAGAGGCCGGAGGGTTGCATCCTACTGAATCACCTAGGCGACCGGCAGGAAGTGGTTGGACACGGCTTCGTATATCCATCTAGGCCGGATGTCCGGGTCCATTGCGTACCTCTGCGGTTGGGGTTTGCAAAGGTACAGGTGGACCTGGCCATGCCGGGCTACAACGATTCTCCGTTGGCAGTCCCAACAGAGGAACTGCAGACACTTGCTGAGGCAGTGGGCTCCTACGTACAGTGGCCCAAGAAGTGTCTTCTAATACAATCGGTAAATCCTACACATTTTAGATTACATCCTACTCAATACACTCAACTTGTATAATCTAACATACGTGCTCATTAATTGAAGTGGCCTGCCGTTGGGCTACCAGGGGACTGCGCCCCCAGCTCGGGGCATGAGGCCCGATCTCGTGCGACCCTGGACACATCAAAGACGGCCTCGACCCCACCCAGCGCATCCACGCCTTCACCTCGGAAGAAAGCCGCCATCACCTCGCCCTTGCCTTCGAAGGTACGCACTCAGTCCCCGGCAAAAGGCAAGGACAAAGGCAAGGGAAAAGGGCAACAGGGACAGCCGGAGAGGTTCAGGAACGGGTTCCCACTCATGTCGGAGGCAGCTTTGCGCAAGTTGGATCGATCAACCAGAGACCTCCACGAGTGGTACCTACACCGAGCTCGGCGCAATCTGAACTTCTTAGTTCCCTACAGGCCTGGGCAGTTCCACCGTGAGCCCGGGAGTATATCCGTGGCACATGAGGATCTGTTCGACCTCTACAACTGGCGGGAGCTCGATATGTCCATCATACGGACTGGAGTCCTATGAGTTTGCTGATGCTATGTATTACTGTTTTCTAAGTCTGTTTGCTAACTCTGCATTGTTGTAGTTCATTTGAAATGTAGTAACTTTCTGTGCAATACTAATGTCGTCCTTTGCATGCAGGTGCATGTACAGGCTAGCATCGGAGGCTGCGTGTGACAAGGTGGGTTTCCTTGACCCAGAGAAAATAAGCCTCACGATGCTAGAGCACGACGCCGCGCACGCTGAGCAGTACATATCCAAGGCGTTGATGGCGCAGCAGGACAGGGAGTTTATTCTGGTGCCATACCACCAAAGGTTAGTGCATTTCGTACTAATTTAACTCGATCTTGTATGTTACACCTGAAATATACTTTGAGCTAGCGGTCCTCTTTTACGTACAATGCAGGGGCCACTGGATCCTCATCGTGATCTGTCCACCGAGGAACGAGGTGTACTACCTCGATTCGATGCATGACAGATTATCGATCGAATATGTGGTCAAGGGGAATATGGAGGCGTAAGTAACTTATATGTTTGATTTAAATTTTCACCTCACTAGCTAATGATAATACATTAACTGGCAATACTAACTGAAATGCAGGGCTTTTGATAAATATGTGTCCGCTGGAGGGAGGCATGCCGCACCGCAGGGCTCCCTACTAGCTTGGAAAGAATATGAGGTGCTCACGAGACTTTTTGTTTATGCTTAATTAGTTTATGGAAACAATAGCTAACATGTCTTCGCATATGCAATTATCTCAGTGCCATCAGCAGCCGCAATCGTGGGAATGCGGGTTTTATGTGTTGCGCTACATGTACGACCTAGTGCAGACAAACTTTGCCCAATTCCCCCAGGTAAGCATCGATAGCTAACTCAAATTTGAAAATTGGGTGTCACGTTCTAAATTAGGAAGTTAGTTACTAAGTATTCACACATGCTTGCAGATCGCCATGTTGAAAGACTCATACGAAAATGCAAAGATTAGAGATCTTCGACAAATCTGGGCTCAATATGTCATGGAGAAAGTTGCGCCCAACTATCCGCCATGATAATTTTCTCTTTTTCGTGTACTCTGTGCATAGACTGTTTATATACATGTGAATAAATATATATGTCAATCAATGTCCACATTGGATTGCAATTTGTATTTGTCCATATATATGTGAATAAATGTGAATAACTGTCTAACGTGTCAATCTGTTTTGTGAATTTACCCTTCTTTGCATCTGTACTATATTGTGTATCCAATCTATAATGTATTGCATCTGTACTGTATATGTGAATGTAAATAACGTGCTGTATATGTGAATGTTCTATCGGTAAATTCATTCACAACCGACAGACTACCACCACTTTTCTATCGGTAAACTCATCCACAACCGAGAGACTACTACCACTTTTTCTATCGGTAAACTAGAAATTAACCGTTAGAATAGTGTGATTTTTCCTGCCGGTGAACTCATCCACAACCGAGAGACTACTGTAGTTTTTTCTATCGGTAAACTTGAAATTAACCGTTAGAAGAGTATGATTTTTCCTGCCGGTGAACTCATACACAACCGAGAGAGTACTAATATTTTTTCTATCGGTTATCTCATTTCCAACCGAGAGAGTACTAAGCTTTTTTCTGTTGGTAAACTTGTAATTAACCGTTAGAGTAGTGGTATTTTTCCCACCGCTACACGTCAGACTACGACGGGATTTCTATCAGTACACTCATAAGGTGCCAATAGAATAGTAAGCTTTTTGCTGTCGATAATCTTGTAATTAACCGTTAGAATAGTGGTACTTTTCCCACTGCTAAACGTCAGACTACGACGGGTTTTCTATCGGTACACTCCTAATATGCCGATAGAATTGTGAAGTTCTTCTGTCGGTTATTTACCGATAGAAAATGTTCTGTCTTGTTCTATCGTGTCTATCTCTATCGGTACGAAAACCGATAGTAGAAGGGTGTTTTTTACCGATAGAAGAAAGCTGTTCTGTACTAGTGTTGTCTACAAGGGGGTGATCTCCTCTATGATCGCCTCTAGCTGTTCTTCACTTTCGATCTCTACCGGTCCCACCAGTGGATTCAGATCCGTATATGGGCCATGGTGGAGACAGAACCGGCAGAGAATGGCGGAGGCTGCTGATCGAACCCTTGTTCTGATCGCCTCTTCCTGTCGCTGTGTATCTTCAGGAAGATACTCGAGAAGTGACTCCGCTTGGGCCATGTCTAGTGAAGACCAGTCGCTCGAACTGAGGTCGTCCTTTGTGGTCTCAACCACATCAGCCCTCAGGAGATGGGCCACCATCTTTAGCTTTTCAAAGACGGATTGGCTCAGCTCCCTATTCGCCTTTTGGGTGGAGCTAATGGAGCACTGAAGGACCGCCTTGTCCTGACCAAGTCATTTTATTTGACTTGCTTGCGCTGCAGTAAGAAGAGTGTTACTCACAATTATGAATTCAAGTCTTCCTAGTCGAGAATCGACTTACCAGAGAGTTCTGACCGCAACTTATTAAGTTCGACCTCTTGCTGCGAAGCAAAAGAGATCGACTTGAGCTTGGTCGCGGCTAGCTCCCTCTTCAGAGACGCAACCTCCCTGTGACAGAAGAAATGGATGTCATAACAAATTCGCATCTATGCAAATTAGAGGATATTGATCCTTACCTGCGCAAGCTATCTCTTTCTTTCTGTATGGCCTCGACGCTCGCTACCATAGCGATCGATCTGGCCGTCATCCGGGATAACTCCTGTGAAACAAAGAGAAGTCAAAGGATGTGTCTGTTGACCCTCAATCTAGGTTCTGTGGTCTGCGGCTGGGTCTCCGCGCCTGATTCGTCCCTCATGGTCCGGACGCCTTCCTAGACTGAAGGGACAGAGCGCTCCTCACTGGAGGCTCCGTGTAACATCCTGAGTTTTGGGGTGAAAAGTTTCTTTCTTAAAAGTCATGCATGCATATGTCTCTCCTAGATCAACCAAATCAGCCTTAGCTTTATTCTGTTCTAGCCCTAAAATCTCCAAATTTTTCCTGTGACCCCAAATCGAGATTAGATTGTTCAGATATGATCTATCAGTTATCCTAAACCTAAAAGTCTTCAGAACCCAGATTTAATTTTATCTCTAACTTCCAGATTTATCAACTCATTTCTGTTTTCGAAAACAGAAATATCTTATATTACCTAAATACCCTAAGTTTCAGAAATTCAGATTTAATCAAAATCTTGATCAAGTTCAGACCAGATTATCTTGGGTTATGATCAAGAGTATGCCAATACCTTAATCCAAAAAGTTGGCAGTCAGATTTCACGATTTAAACCTTTTTCGCAGATCAGTCCTTTTCCAGATTTTCCAGAAGCCTGAAAAGGCAAAATGTTGCAAATCATCTTCAAATTCAAATCTAAGTCAGGGAACACCTCCCAAATGCTTTTCAACACAAATTATTCTTTTATAAGTATCTCAAAATCAAACCCTAAATCCCAGATTTCGAGATCAATAAGATTCAAACTTATTTTACCCTAATCTACTCTGTTTTCAGTTCATATCAAAAATCATCCAAATGTCTCAAGTTTTATCTTCTATTTGTGCCAAGTCATCTGTTGAATCAAGCCTACCAGATTAATGCAATCATTTGAAGCAAGCCTTCCAAATCTTCAGATTTACAATTCAGCCCGAAATCAAAAATCAAATATTGCAAATCAGCCCCTATTTCGACTAGAGCAGCAGCTACTGTGCGCACGACCAGAGCTCGCCATGATCTTTGCGCCGTGCACGCTCGTCGCCGGCCAAGCCCAGCTTGCATTTGTGCTCGTGCATTCTTTCTCTTGCTGTTGCGCACGCGTCCGTGTCTTAGACATCGCTGTGGCAGCGCCGTTGAACAGCAATTCCTTCCGCGCGCGACCAGCAGCAGCTTTTGTCAGCAACACCGTGCCACGTTGCTTTGCATTGCCAGCTTGTGTTGCCACCGCCTTGCACCGCCCGACAATGTTGAGTTCCAATGAGCCGTCAAGTTGATCAGTAGTCACCTCGCCTGAGCGCTATCGCGTCACCGCTCGCCGTTGTTGCATCTGCGCCCGGCAAATCAAGTCACTGACGCCAATTCATTGTTGTTTAATCCTTGCAAGCTTTGCCCTCTGGTCTATTTAAGCAACAAACACTCTGTATCAGCTTTCCATTGCCAGAACTTAACTAAATTTGCAAACCTCTTCACTGTCGTCGTCTTCTCCGGCGAGTCGTCGAGGAGGCTTCACGGTGCCAGCAGGTTCCGCAACACCTCCTACCAAATTAACAACAGCAGTGAGTTCCACTCATCTTCCTCATCGTGCTGTACCACTTAATTGAATTATCTTGCATCCTATCGCCGGTGATCACCGGAATTCCCAATTTGCCTTGTTCCGGCAATGCAGGCCAAATTACCCCGAATTAGCCCTCGAACCTGTCAAGTAAAATGATCAGTGAACTATTTGAAGCAAGCCTGTGCATCCAGATTTCCAGAATTGAACCTCAATCAAAGCTTTCCCCAGATTTGAGTTTCTCCAGTCGCAGGCGATGGTCGCCAAGCCACACCGGACATCCTCCAGCCAAATTGATCGTGCAGGTAGCTTCCTCTTACCCTTCTATCACTCCCTGAGCTTGGAATTGAGTTCAAACCTCCAGTATCGAAAAGCCCCAAATCTCGTGTCTTCTTCTCCGGCGCCGTTCAACAGAAATCCTTTCCCGGCCAATCTAGCCTTAGCCACTTTGTCCTTTAGGTGTGCTTCAACCTCCTGAGAATATTTGTCTTCTAGCCCAATCTCTGAAACTGTCCAGATTTCAAGTTATAGCAATACCAAAAACCTTGTCCAGTGGCTTCACTGTGCCGTGTCACCACCACACTTCTTCACTGATTTTCATCACCTTCCAGCCATTTTCAGCTTTGGATCCTGTTGAGTGATTTGCTCCTGCTACCATTGCCTACCTCCCAGACAAAGTGGTACATCATTTGGAGCCCTAGATCAAAAGTTATGCCAAGCCCTAGTTTCTGGCCATGTCAGATTCAATGCCAGACTATGTCAGTCAGTGGCATTAGCCCTTTTCACTCCCTTCCAGATGTGCATTTTGAGCGTAACTTTGTCCCTTAGATTCCTGAGGTCGTGGTCAGCATTTTCTTCTTCTATCACAACTTGATTTGAGCCCTTGAAATGCATTTTATGCTAAACCCTAGTTTTTGACACTGTCCCAGTGCATGCCAGCCAATGGCATTGGCCTTGTTTACCCACTTCTGATTGTGCACTTTGAAAGCCACTTTGTCCACTGAATTTGTAGAGTTATGATCTACACTTTCTTCTTCTGTCACAATTTGAGATAAGCTCTCTAGCTTTCCTTAAAGCTATGTCAGAGTCTTGATCCGAATGTCAATCTGCTGACATTCGCTGTTTTTGTTCAAACCAACCACAAAACTGATGTTCTTATTGCAACCTTGAGATCCTAAGAGCATCTAACACCCATCCTTAGCCAATTCCTTGAAACCCTAGACTCTCAACTCAGTTCAACTTGCAATCTCAATTATCTCCAGTATCGTTCAATCATCCTTGTTAAGCATATCTGCATATAGATTATAAAACATTTTAATATATTAAGTAATATTTGTGTGTTTGTTTGTCGCCGAGCAGAACCAGAAACTAAGTTCGAGGACTTCGCTGTTGACCCGTCATCAACTGCTGTTTCTTACGACGCGGAAGGTAAGTCATATTCTTGGTCATCTTGAACCTATATTTTAAATGTTGCTATAACATAACCTTGAATATAGATAATAGTGCATGTGAAAGATTGAGAATGGTTGATTTATGAATTGGCAGTACTAGACTGGTTATCTGTCAAATGTGAAATAAACAAGTTTTGAGCCATGAACTATTATATATGTATTTATATACTTATATTCATGAAATAAAACCCCTAGCCGTGACCAGAAAATGGTATGGAGGGCGGTAGCACTGGAGGTGCTAAACTGCGAAGGAATGCAGGCACTGAAGGTGCAGGGTTGTGGATGGTCTGGTCACTACCATATAAGGACTAGAACCTTGTGTTGTGCGTCTAGTGGCATGAACAACGTGCTAACCGCAAGCTTGGTATGGGATAGGCCTGAACAAGTACTTATGCGGATCACACATGAGACCCCTACTGGAATTGTGTAGTGAAGCACGAAAAACACAGAGAATGGCTCCCACACATATCACTGAAGGTGATCTCGCACGCTGATCCAGTAATGGAAATATGCGTAGGGGTGGAGGTTATGATACAGCCTACCACAACTGTTGTTCGCGGAGAGCCACAGGGTCAGGGGTGAAATGTGAGTGATACATAACAAAAGTTCTTGTTATTTCCACCTTGCCGCTCACAGTATGAAGTGAGTCAGGGGTCCAATCATTATGTTATGATAGGAAGGGCTTGAAAGTGGAATATCTTGCGGGTAAATTGGTACCTCTTTGAAAGTTAAAAACGTATTCGAATACTCCGAGCTCCCGGGTTTATAGGAGTCTGCTGCGGTGGATTAAATCCACAAGGTGTGACACAAGTATTATTTTCTAAATAAAACGTCGACACACGACAGCCCACGGCAGCACTCCTTATCATGACAACACATGTCATTTGGAGGAGTCTGGGAGTATAGAGTAACTGATACTTCTTTTACACTTTGCAAAGGTGTACCTCTTTTTAAATCCACTTCTTCACTCGGCTTTCAAGTCGGGCCAACTCCATGCGACTTATACGCATGTGACAAGGCCGAGATCACACAACGCTTTTGCAGTTCAATATTAACAGTATCCTGCCCGGTAAATAGACAATTAAGTCTCAAGTACCGTTGTGAGTCCTCCCCACTGCCTTACTTCCTAGCCTTGTCTTATGTTCCCGCAGGACACATAGCCTTGGTCTGTGTGCACGCAAGACATATGACCATTCAATGCTACTCATCGTGCTGTTCATCTTGTCATAGCACCCAATTGCACCCCGGCGAACCTTAACGCCGGTGATCACCGGAAAAGCCCAAAACCCCTGTTCCTGCAATACTACCCAATTTAATCCAAATTAGCCTTAGTACCAGTAGAAGAATTTGATCAGCATACTCTTTTTAGCAAGCCTACCAATCTGGTTTTCAAAATCGAGCTAAGATCATAGCTCTCCCCAAATTGCGCACCACCAGTGAACTGGCCCTCGTCGCCAGGCCATACCGGCGATCCTCCGGCCAAATTAACCACACCAGTAGCTTCTACACTCCACCCGCTCACTCCCTGAGCAAGGAATCGAGTTCAAATCCATTGTATCGAAAACCCCCTTTGTCCAGTGTCGTCTTCTCCAGCGCCGGTCGTCGGAATTCTTCCCCGGCTGATCCAGCACCTGAAACCTTGTCCCTTAGATATATTCCAGTACCCTGAGCAGTATTGTCCACTAGCCCAATCTCTGAATCGACTAGAATCAAAAGTTATTCCAATGCCAAGATCACTGTCCAGTAGCTCAGTTCATGTCTAGGCCACCGTGTTTTCTCGTCAGATTTGGCCGCCCTCCGGCCACTTTCTGTCCTTGAGCATGTTGAGTAACTTGTTCCTGTTATCAAAGCCTAACTCCCAGACAAAGTAGTGCATCAATTGAAGCCCTAGATCAAAAGTTATGCCATGCCCTAGTTTCTGGCTATGCCCAGCACTATGTCAGTGCATGTCAGCCATTGGCATTGACCTTGTTCGACCCCTTCTGGTTGAGCAATTGAAATGCCACCTTGTCCATTAGATTCCTGGAGTTAAGATCTACAACTTTCTCTACTATTACTTCTCCAGAGAACCATCCTAATACCAGTTTGAAGCTATGCCAAAGCCGTTAACCGAATGTCGACCTTTCGATGTTCAATCCTTTTGAGCTGGTTCTTCGACCAGAACCTTTGTGACCTTGCCTTAACCTTTTCCCCTGCATGCATGACTTATTTACTTAATAATTTCTATGGAAACTATTTTCTGTATGCTTATGTGGTATGTTTGTGTATTGTTTGATTGCCGCAGAATCAGAAGCTGAAGGAGCGGAAGAAGTCTTCGAAGAACCATCTGAGTATTTAGATCCAGCATTGCAAGGCAAGCCTCATTCCTTTGATCATGTCTCACCCAATATTTTTGTATGAAGTATATTCACTGTTTTCTCACTTATGCATGCTTATTTTAGATGCAAGATATATTTGAATGACGTGAATAGATATCACCTAATGAATCATGAAACCCTTTTTGTTATTGAACCTTTATATATATATGCTTTTGTCACCCTAGGACTCATATACTGAATATTCACATTAAACATAAAATGGTCAATTACATGAGAAGTTATGATGAAAACCGTTTTGTCAAGAAAACTGATAAAAGGATCAGTAGTGAGGATGGGTTGTATGGTGAGGGTGCGGTGCGCAGCTGGGATATGTGAATGCTCCTCACTATTGGTTCATAAGGACGAGAACCTTGTGCTATGTCTCTATGCGAATTGTAAACGTACCAACCACTTGCCTGGTATGGGACAGGGGCAACTTAGTAGCTTTCTTTATGTTAACAGTTCCCTGCATGGCTTGTCGATCTGGTTTCTTGCGTGGAAACTGGTGGGCCGCAGTTCGGCCACGAGTGATGTGAGTTCAGAAAAATAATGAGAGGAAAAAGGTGGAAAGAAGGAAGATGCCCTAGACCTAGATTAAACCGTGCACGGTAGTAATCTTGAAAAGTCATGTGTCTTGCGTGGACAACGACTAAGGCTAGGAAGTAAGGCAGTGGGGAGGACCCACAACGGTACATGAGACTTGATTGTCTATCTACCGGGCGGGGACACTGTTAACATTAGACTGCAAAATGTTGTGTGATCTCGACCTTGTCACATGTGTATAAGTCACATAGAGCTGATCCGACTTGTGAGTCGAGTGAACCAGTGGATTTAAAAAGAGGTACACCTTTGTAAAGTGTAAAAGAAGTATCAGATACTCTGCTCTGATACCATTCGCTGTGAGACCCCCATTTGAGGATCACCTTGGTAACCGCCCAGGTAGATTACACACAGCATGATGTCACATGAGCAATGCACTGAGGTTGCTCGCCGGAGAAGAAAGCAAACTCGACGGCGGTCAGAAATTAGTTGGTTTCTGCTGCTGGGAATGAAGCAATGCACTGAGGGGGGGGTATTTATAGCTGCTGAAGCCATCTGCTGGTGACAATTCAGGGAACAGCGGCGACGAATTCGAATGTGAAGTGACCGGACACAGCGGGAACTTGTGCCGGCGGTGATGGCGAGGCACTGGCGCTCGACGGTGCAGGCTTTTGGCAGTGGCAGGCATAGGCGCAGGCGGCGAAAGGATGGCGAGTTGAAAGCTTCATCGACGCGTGGCCGGAGCGTGTCAAACAATGAAACTGAAGCTGCTGGGTCACGGGCATGCGCGAAGGAAGCAGCTGACCGTGCTGGCGCGGCCGAGGTGCCATCCACCGTAGTGCCACGAATGCGCACTGGTGTCAGGTACGTGGCAAAGATGGTGGCAGCTCTGGAAGTTCACCGGTGGCGAAGAACGCGGCGAAGCTCTGCGGCGGTTTCTGTTGAAACACGGCCAGGGGCCTAATTGCAATAAAAAGGACTGATCTGCAAGGAAAGTTTGAATTGGAATTGGGCTTGATTGCAAATTTGAAGATCTAAGGGCCTGATCTGAAATCTGATTTCGCGGATGAGTCGTGCAAAGATACTAGAACTCATTCAGCCAAAGTTTGATAAGATCGGGCAAAGATACTAGCAAAGGCTCGACTGTAGGTCGTGACCCTTCTATAGACATTGGCGTCCCTAGAAGAGAAAAATCGCTAGTTTATTTGACTAAAATCTAATTACGAAAATCTAATTTTTCTAAACAAAATATATTATGTAGTTATCCTTTTTTATTATTTGAAAAAGTTTTAAACATTATTTCCAGCTTTTAGGTGTTTTTGCGTTATGTCCCCCTTAGACAGCTTTCGTGCCTCAGTGGTAGTCTACGAGATCCCAGAACGTGGAATTGAACTTGATGGATGCAGATGAAGATCAGGAGGAGGACTCAGAAAAGGTAGAGCCTTATGGTTCTTCCAATACCGACGTGTGATCCCAGACTTTCCTTGGTTTAACCTTTTGTGCCTAACCACAGCAGACGTTAGATTCTTTTGTGTAGTAGTTGCTTGTCTTGATGTGTGTTGATTGCTAAATATTCCTGTAAGCCGTAGAGGCAAAACTATGTATTTTATGCAAATGTAATTTATGAAAAACATCTTGCACTTTCCAATCCTTGCCTCACGGATTGATCTCAGCTTTCCGCTTGTACACTATCTGTGTTTCCCTCTGAATCAGCAATCTTTTCTTTGACCGCCTGTTAGAGTAGATTGGTTAACTCAAGAGGAAGATCTCATGGAATAGAACCTGGGGACGATACCAGTAACATGAGAAACACATCTGGAAGAAGAGTCCGTACCAACTAATATAAACCTGGAGCACCAACTTCCATGTTACAAGGAGGAAATATCAATGATATATTGATATGGATGTAGTGAGAATCCCAATCAAATCCATCTGTAGAAATATTGCCTTTTGTATAAGCAACCTAGGATTCCTAGCAGCTTCGCTAGTTCTGAATCTTCAAGAATTAGACATCATACTTGGAATGGACTAGCTAGTGAAGTACAAAGGTCAGATAGATTGTAAGAAGAAGGCCGTTACTCTAACCAGCGTCGAAGGAGAACAAGTCACCTTCTGCACAGAAAAGAAAGGAAAAGAAGAAAAGAAAAGAACAGAAGAGAAAGATCTCCACAAATCGACCGTATGGACAACTTTGAACAGTGTTGAAGAGATCAAAGAAGGGAATATCCCAAAGACTGTATTCATGGCTAGACATGGATTATATGAGTTTACAGTGATGTCATCCGGACAAACGAATGCACCAGCAATGTTCATGAATCTAATGGATAAAGTTCTCATGGAACATCTAGATAAGTCCATTTCGTGTTTATGGATGATATTCTCATTTTTCCAAGAACGAAGAAGAGCATAATCAGCACCTAAGTTTAATGCTAAGGAGGTTAGCAGATCATCAATTGTGAAGGAATATTCATGCATCCGTCAAAGACCCAAGCTGCACCATACTATCAGTCAAATCTACAGTACCCAAGAGCCATGACAGCAAAGTGCCCGGCTTGTCATAGGAGCCACTATCAGCATAATTGTCCCCACACTGCTATCATTGTGGACGATTCAGTCATTGTCAAGAAAAATCCCCTAGAGGAATCTACTAGATCCAATAGTCAAGAGAAGAAGTGAAGGTCAACAACAGCCTGCAGTTCAGACGCTAATCCCAATGCCTGCCCCAATACAACAGTATGGACAAGAAGCTCCAGCTGCAAGAGAAAGATTTCCAACTAACCATAGAAGAAGTTGAGGAAACCCAGTACCAACTCAAGGCAGACTTAACTATGTCACATCAGAAGAAGAAGGAGGTGACGAGGATTGACACCCGGGTCACTTCTAATAAACTTTTGGTTCAAGACAAGTTCAAACCAGACATGTATCTGGTGATGCGGACCCAAGCTATTCTGAGGAGCATCACCATGAGGTCGCAAGCTTTACGCGATCAGGTCGCGGGTTTCGTGCGATCAGACCCTAAGCCTTGCGCGGTCAGAAGTTCGTAGGCTATACGCGAACTACACATTCGGGATATTGCGCGGTCAGCCAAATCCCGCGGTCAGAACATCTGCCGATCAGGATACCTGGGATCTATCTATTCGGTTGCCCATACAACAGGATATTCTAAGTATCCCGAAGATTCCTACACGTGGAGAATCAACCGTCAGGAGGTTAACACGTACAGTTATCCATGAATAACACGTGTTTAACCTACGTGGAGGTTAAGAGCAGTTCCAAAAACCATATCCAACCATCCGTGCAACCGATTGATGCAGTTTCCTTCACATGGCACCCTTTCAAACAGTATAAAAGGATGGCATGAAGCATCAATCAAAAAAAAATCCAAGTTAGCCAAGTCTACGGCACACCTTATATAGCATTTTAATAAGTTTTCTTTGGCTTATCTCTGTACACTTTTACAGGAAAAATCCTCGCCTGTGAGGACTTTTCCTTCCATTTGTAAACCTTTTACCACACTTAGTGAAATATCAACAGGACGTAGGGCTTTTACTCCCACCATCGAGGGCCCAAACCTGTCTAAATTCTCTGTGCTCCTGTTCACCATTGTTCAGCATACCTTCCCGAAGGGTCATCTTGAAAGGTCTCACTATTACAAATTCTGCATAAGTTCGGCTGAGGACTCCGAGTCCGAATCGTCGACAGCTGGCGCCCACCGTGGGGCCTTTCTCAAGGCGTCTTAATTAAAATTCGGAGGTTCGCCGAAAAATGGCTGGAGCATATGATAACGAGAATGATTTCGATCTCGAGGATTATGCCCATATACCAATGCCTTCTCCAAGCGATCCTGTTTCGATGGAAGAGGTCGAAGGCCAGAATCTTCCACAGGGTGAACCATCTCCCCAAGTCATGTTAATCGACCAGGAGGGAACTGGCACAAGGTCAGAACCCACAGAGGTTCTTAATGTGCTGGGTGATGAGTCCGACCCGTCATACGATCCCGCTAAGGGAAAATATGATGGTGACCCTGGAATTAGCCCAGGAAGGTTCGACCCTGATAACCTCCACCGTCTCTTTGATTTTGAGTCCGACTCGGAACAAACCGAGATGTTCTCCCCATCGGCGACCTCTCTCCCTAGGCAGTTTGCTGCGTTGTCGGAAGAAACTCCCGATCAACAGGTTGCCAGGGAAGAACAAGATCACAAACAGAAGGAGGAGCAAGATCTCGAGCAACAAAACAACGAACTACGCAGAACTGCCCTAGAGGCTCTTCAAGATGCGCAGGCTCGTTACGATGCTGCCCAGAGTTCTTCTCAACGGTCGCGTGGTCGTAGACGTGACCAGACTCCTTCCTTACCACCGGAGCATTTCCCAGTGGACGAGGAAACAATAACACCTGGTGCCCCTAGGAGAAGTACCCATGGTCGACTGCGATCTATCGCGGAAGTCATGCGCAATTTTCCTCCTACGGTCACGGATGCGCAGAGACCGGCCTTTTACAGGATCCTAGCGGAAAGATTGGACGAGGTCGCATCCGAGGCGACCCCAACAGCCTCTTCCCGCTCAGTGACACATTCCCGTGATCGAGATGGTCCTCATTTTGGCTCTGGCCGACGGAGTTACCCGCCGCCTATACCGTCCCGATAGGACAAATATCGGCGAATGCAGGACTCTCGCAGTAGGGATCGAGTTCCCGTTCACTCTCGTTTGGGACCCCGAGTAACCTCGCCATTAAGTGAGTTTGCTCGAAACCCGACCGAAAGTCGCAGAACGGTTCACGGTCCTTACGTTGGTTGCAAAGCTTTCTCGCCTGGCCTACGAGCAGTCGTTTGGCCCGATAAGTTTCGACCAGGGGCCATTGAGAGGTTTGATGGAACTCAAAACCCATCTGAGTTCCTTCAGATCTATATCACTGCCATCCAAGCAGCAGGAGGCGATGACAAGGTCATGGCTAACTACCTGCCAACAGTCCTCGTAGGACCGGCTAGAACCTGGTTGTTCAATCAGCCTGAGGGTTCTATCTACAATTGGGAAATGCTATGCGATGCCATCCTCAGCAATTTCCAAAACTGTTACCAAAAGCCGGGTAAGGAGGACGACTTGCATAGACTGCGGCAAACTTCGACCGAAACGCTTAGGCAGTTTGTCAAGAGGTTTGTCGGGGTAAGAAATACCATCCCGAACATATCTGATGGCTCCGTAATCAGGGCATTTAAGCATGCCGTTCGATACCGGAGATTCACTGAAGACTTGCTTATCCACCCTCCTTGATCAGTGGCTGATCTGTTCGATATGGCTGATCGATACTCCGATGCAGCCGAGGCAGTCGAGTGGAACCGAATGGTTGACAAGGGGGACCTACCGCCCCAACCAGGCTTCGAGGACGCCAAGAAAGAAGATTCAAGCAAAAAGCTGGAGTCTTCACCGGGCGGGAAGTCAAAAAAGTCGAAGAGGAACCGCTCTGGACAGTACCGTGAGGTCGCGGGCGCGGAAAAACCACCTTCAACCAAAGGTAATAAGTCTTCTTTTAAAAGTAAAACTGCTTCTGGTGGCCGGGATTCCGACCAACCAGAAAAATCAACTAATCCGCAGGAGGGCAAAAGGTGGTGTCCACTCCACAATTCCGCAGGCCACGATCTCAAAAACTGCAGGAGTTGGTTGAAACAGCTGGATGATTTCTACCAAGGAGCTGGGCCAATGCCAACCTTACCGCCCAAAGAGCAGGCGTGCGGGGTTAGAGACGTCGATGGAGACGAAGAAATGGCTTACCAGGTACCTCAAAATCATGTTAATGTCATTTTTGGAGGTTCCTCCTCTTTCATTTCCAAAAGGCAGTTTAAAACTTTTTGCCGAGAGGTTAACCAAACGGAGACATCCCTTGGTGAACCTCAATATCCCCGTTGGTCGGATATGCCTTTGACGTTCGATCGCGCTGGCTGTCCTGCGGGGCTAACTCGACCATTGAGATTACCTCTGGTTATTACCCCAATCATCAGTAACGCGAGAGTCGAAAGGGTCCTGATCGATGGGGGAAGTTCCCTTGATCTTTTATTGGTCAAGACACTCGACGAGATGCAAATTCCTCGTTCGAAGATCAAGCCCATAATCCATCCGTTTTATGGGATAATCCCAGGCCCCTCCATGATGCCATTGGGACAAGTGCTCCTCCCGGTCACTCTGGGAGAACCAGATAACTTTCGAACAGAATTGGTTACTTTCGATGTAATCGATTGTGATTCAGCTTATAATGCAATCTTTGGCAGGCCGACTCTTGCTAAGTTCATGATGGCAACGCACTATGCTTATCAGTGCGGGAAATTGCCTGGGCCCAAAGGTGTCATTTCGGTCCGAGGTAGTCGCAACGTGGCGCTCACGTGCGACCGGCTATCTTTGGAGATGGTCGATCAACTTCCCCTCCGGGACGCTCAGGTCGCCACTGTCGCCACCGATGCGATCAGGGCTGCTCCTCGACCAGATGAGAAACTCAAACAAGTTCCTTTGTACCCAGATGACCCATCCAAGACAATTCGGGTTGGGTCAGCCCTGGATGACAAATAGGAACTCGACCTCGTTGCTTTCCTCCGGGCTAACGCAGATGTGTTTGCGTGGAAACCGTCCGACATGCCCGGTGTCCCAAGGGAAGTAATTGAGCACAGGTTAGCAATTCGACCTGGACAACGACCAATAAAGCAAAAGCTCAGGCATTTTTCCACCGACCGACAGGAAGCCATTCGAGAAGAGTTAGACAAACTCTTACAAGCCGGGTTTATCCGCGAGGTGAATCACCCGGACTGGCTCGCCAATCCGGTCATGGTCCGCAAGACAAATGGCAAGTGGCGCATGTGCGTCGACTATACTAGCCTCAACAGTGCCTGTCTGAAGGATGACTTTCCCCTTCCTCGCATCGACCAGCTGGTTGACTCCACTGCGGGTTGCGAACTGATGAGTTTTCTGGATGCCTACTCGGGATATCATCAAATTAGCATGGCAGAAGACGATGAAGAGAAAACTGCCTTCATCACCCCGTTCGGCACATACTGCTACGTCAGAATGCCGTTCGGTCTCAAGAACGCTGGTTCCACGTACCAGCGCTTGATGCAAAAGACCTTTCTTTGCCAGATAGGGCGTAATCTCGAAGCATATGTAGACGACTTGGTTGTAAAGAGCACCAAAAGATTGTCTCATTTGGACGATCTTGCTGAAACCTTCTGTAACTTGAATCGCTTTGGAATAAAATTGAACCCGGAGAAATGTTCTTTCGGGGTTTCTTCAGGAAAGCTTCTTGGTTTCCTTGTGTGTTCCAGGGGCATTGAGGTTAATCCTGAGAAAATCAGAGCTATTGAACAAATGAGGTCGCCCTCGACCATGAAGGATGTTCAACGCCTGGCTGGTAGCATGGCGGCTTTAAGTCGCTTTATATCGCGATTAGGCGAAAGGGGACTACCTTTCTTTAAAGCCTTGCGGAAACATCATAACTTCACGTGGTCCGACGAGGCCGAAAAAGCGTTTCAGGAGGTAAAAACATATCTTTCCAGTCCACCAGTATTGGTGTCTCCTGAAAAGGAAGAACCATTACTTTTGTATTTGGCGGCCACCCCACACGCGGTCAGCGCAGTTCTGATCGCGGAAAGGGAAGGAGTGCACAGACCCGTCTACTATGTGAGCGAAGTACTTCATGGTCCTAAGGAGCGCTACCCTGAGGTCCAGAAGATACTTTACGCACTACTGATGGCTTCCCGAAAGCTACGACATTACTTTCAAGCACACAAGATCACAGTACCCTCCTCTTTTCCTTTAGGGGATATTGTTCGGAATCCAGAAAAATCTGGTCGAATCGCTAAATGGGCGGTCGAATTCGGTGCCCTCGAAATCCTTTTCACCCCTCGCACGGTGGTTAAATCTCAGGTTCTGGCCGACTTTGTGGTCGAATGGACCAACCCTGAGCCACCCGTGCAGTTGGCGAAGGAACTGGAGTGCCCCGATTATTGGACAATGTACTTTGACGGCTCCCGTAGTTTTCAACACTCGGGGGCTGGAGTGGTCGTAGTTACGCCTCAGGGCGAACAGCTTAAGTATGTTATCCAACTACACTTTGTTGCTACCAACAATGCAGCAGAGTATGAAGGTCTTCTTGCAGGGCTCCGGGCAGCAAAATTCCTCGGAGTCCGTCGATTAGTGGTGAGGGGGGACTCACAGCTAGTCGTAAACCAGGTAAACAAGGAGTACAGCACCTCCGATGAGACAATGGCTCATTACCTGGGGGAAGTGAGGAAATTGGAAAAACACTTCAGTCACTTCGAAGTCCAATACATCCCGCGAAAGGACAACATTCTCGCAGACCAATTATCCAAAATTGGGTCCTCACGCTCATCCGCTCCGGCAGGAGTGTTCATTGAACACTTGGACCATCCTTCGATCATGACTTCGGTCGAGGATGATCCCGCAATAGCCTTCGTTGCCAACCTCGGTCAGGAACAAGATTGGACTCATCCATTGAGGGTCTATCTTGAACATGGGACCCTACCCGAGGACGAAACCAAAAGCGATCGGTTAATTCGAAAGGCGCGTCTGTACAAACTCATAGGTGGGGTTATGTACAGAAAGGCTACTCAAGGAGTATTCATGCGCTGCATATCTCAGGAGGAAGGAAAATCCCTCTTGAAAGAAATACATGACGGTGTATGCGGTGCACACGCGTCATACCGAACACTGGTCGGAAAAGTTTTTCGACAGGGATTCTACTGGCCTTCGGCACTCGATGATGCCAAGCTTATGGTCAAGATGTGTCCACAGTGTCAGTTTCATGCAAGACAGGTTCATCAACCTGCTTATGCATTACAAACTATTCCTCTCGCATGGCCTTTCGCGATCTGGGGAATGGACATCGTCGGTCCTATGCCACAAGCGGTCAATGGATACAAGTTTTTGTTCGTAGCCATTGACACGTTCACAAAGTGGATTGAGGCCGAACCAGTACGAAATATTACTGCATCAACCGCACAAAAGTTCTTTCACAAGAACATTGTGGCACGATTTGGTGTTCCAAACCGTCTCATCACAGACAACGGTTCTCAATTCGCTAGCGGTCTTTTCCTGGACTACTGCGATCAGATTGGGACTAAGGTGTGCTTTGCTTCCGTGGCACATCCACAAAGCAATGGTGCCGTAGAACGGGCCAATGGACAAGTATTGCAAGGCATCAAAAAACGTGTTTTTGATCGCCTCAAGACCCGCTCGGGGGCTTGGGCAGACGAGCTCTATACTGTTCTATGGGCACTACGGACTACCTCTAGTCGAGCCACCGGTGAGACACCCTTCCATTTGGTCTATGGGGCCGAGGCTGTGTTGCCTATGGAAGTAAGTATTGGATCTGTTCGCACGAATCAATTCGAACAGGTTAACCCATCCGAACAGCGATCGCAAGATCTCACCCTCCTGGAAGAACGGCGTGATCGCGCCCTGATTAAGTCCGCGGTATACTTGCAGGCTCTACGCAAGTATCACAGTAAAAAGGTGCGACCACGTGATCTCAACGTTGGCGACTTGGTTTTACGAAAAATTCAAGACCAGTCTAACCGCACTAAATTCTCCCCAAAATGGGAAGGGCCATACACTGTCGTCTCAGTGCCGCGGCCAGGATTTGCGCGGTTAGCCATGGAGGATGGTCGGATTTTGTCCAATACTTGGAACATCGATCAACTTCGCAAGTTTTACGTGTAAGTATTCCAATCACTTTTTTCCTGTTCAATTAGCATTTTTTCATAAAAAGCATGTCTTGTTTTCATACAATGAATGTTTTTCTTTAAGCCCAAATTATACAAATTCGACCTGGGGGCTGATCGCCGGCGGTTAGGTTACTACAGCATTTTTCAACCGGATTCGCTGGTCGATCCCATGATCACTTCCAGATAAGTCACTCCTAAATAAGCCGTTTCTCAACGCACACGGGACTATCTGGCTAGTCTTCGGTCATCTGGGTGGCTACCAGTTTGCAATAAGGTTAAAATGTTACTTTAATCTTGACCATCGGCTTGAAGCACATATCCCTGGTCATCATACTTATGTTTTCCCCTCTGCTTAAAATACTAAGGCTTCAGTATTCGTAAAACAGAGGCGGGGGCTAGAGGAATATACTTATAGTATGAAACTTATGATGTGAATATGCACTTTCTTTTGAAAAAAATAGTTTTACATACATAGCATTGTAATTACAATTGTTTGGTTACAAAATATAAGGATCATTCGATCCTCAGCTCAACCAAGAGTTTGTCAACGAAGGGCTTGACTTCTTCCATAATGGCGTCAAGCAGTTCTTCACTCTCGACCTCAACCGGTCCCACCAGCGCGCTCAGATTCGCATCTGGGCCATGGTGAAGTCGAACCCGACTGAGTACGGCAGAAGCGGCTGATCGGACTCTCGTCCTGATTATCTCTTCACGTCGTCGTAAATCTCCAGGGAGATATTCGAGCAGTGATTCTGCTTGAGCTGTGAGCAGTGATGACCAATCGCTGACACTTGGGTCGTCCTTCCTCAACTCCACCACGTTGGTATTCAAAAGGTTGGCCACGGCCTTCAGTTTTTCGAAGACCAGTAAGCTCAACTCTTTGACCGCTCGGTCGGTATGGTTGAGCGAGGACTCGAGAAGCATCTTGTCCTGGGCGAGCTGTGTAATGCGACCTGCTTGCGCTGTACAGAGAAAAGAGGTTATTAACAAGAAACGGTTTTAAGTTTTATCAAGTTGAGAATCGACTTACCAGCCTTCTCAGACTGAAGTTTATTGATTTCAGTCCGTAGTTTCTGGAACTCTGTAACTGAGTTTAGCCTTATCTTGGCTAACTCTTTCTTCAAGAATGTAACCTCTCTGCAGCAAAATCAGGTCAGTCACAATTAAAGCCTACTTATATTAACAGAAGAATGACGATCCTCACTTGCGCAAGCCGTCACGATCTTTTTGAACAGCCGCCATGCTAGCCATTGCAGCATGCGACTGGCTCGTCACCCATGACAAGCCCTGTGACACGAAGCAAGAGAGTTAAATATACTCTAAAGGCGGTTCAAACGCCGAAACAGGGGTCATCATACCTTCATAAACTTATTTAAAGCGGCATCATCCATGCTAGCAGGGATCCTTGCTAACGCGCCGGAGGTGCCTGCAACAGGGACAGTTGATGGGAGTGCCGGCTGGACGCCACCCCCAGAGGCCGCTGGTTGCGACCCGGTCCCTGTACTTGTTTCGCCTCCCGCGGTCCGGACGACTTCCTGAACCACGGGAGTAGAGCGCTCTTCATTAGAGGCTCCCTCATCAGCCCTAGCTTCAACCTCCCCAGTGGCGGTTGAAGGTGTAGGCGCTGTCTTCTTTTGCCTAACAGGAAGAATGGGTCAGGCAGCTTTTATCTAAGATTACTGTCAAGTAAGAGTTCTTACCTTATTTGAAATCCCATTCGTTCCTGGGACTTCTGGGAAAATTCCCCTTGTGAAGGAGAGCCGTCTCCGGTTCTTGCCTTCCTTATGGTAAATAAGACAGCACCCCCCTGGAAATGTCGCGTTACAAGCATATTCTTAGGGAACAGGTAAAAACACATAGGTCTTTACCTGGGCCACCGGACTAACTGATGGGGCTGCATCCGAAGGCCTTGGCGATTCCTGAGTTGCTGGAACCGTCACAGCCGGCCTTTGTTCGTCTACCTCCTCCTCTGTCCGCGGAGGAGGAGGATTTTCCTCCCTGGAACCCCCAGTGGTCCCAGGGGGAAGCTCTCCTTCCTGTATGTACATTAACTTGTCAAATGTGCAGAAAGAGCCATGGAGGGAATGATCGAAAAGATCCTTTACCTTAGTCGTCCCTTCGACCAGGGAAGCATAGATGATTGACCCTGAAACCTCGGGGGCTTCAGGATTTGGAAGGTCACCCGCGACCACAAGATCTTCAGTGGTCGTAAGGTCAGCCACGGCCACTTCTTCGGCAGCTGTGGATTCTGCGGGGCAGCTTGGGGCATCGCTGGATGGAAGATCCGCGATCTTCCTCCTTCGAAGGATCAGAGGAACGTCATCCTCTTCCTCCTCGCTCCCCTCTCCCTGTACGACGAAGAAGTGATTCCATGTCGCGCCTGAAAAAGTAGCAGGAATGCGATATCTTACCGCAGTCTTTCTTGCGAGACGAGGAACGCTTCGTGAAGACCCCTCCCCAGGGTTCAGCTTGGTCTTCTTAGAGGCAGGACTCTTTGTCTTGGGTCTCTGAGAGACCTTCTTCACGTTCCTCGCCGTCGGCTTCTTCAGAGAGCCGACATTTTCACTTGGGAATGTTGTATCCGCAAACCTCCCTAGGAGCTATTCTCATTCCAATGGGATTGATTAGTGCTGGACATACATGAGACTTGCAAAACAGAGGCCAAGTGGAAAGTTTACCTTTCGGCGCTCCTGTTTAAGGTCGTCGCCGGCATTAATCAAGCTTTGGGGGCGAGGCGATCCCTTGGGGCCCTCTACCTCGGCGTTGTACGCCCTAAGGAGATAGTTAGTCCGCCTCTCAATCTCAGCTGAGGGCAGGACTGTTCCCAGATACGAGTTAAATTGATACATTTCAAAAATGACATAAAAGGATTTCAATGTCAGAAATGAATACCTTCATTATAGTCCAGGGTAGTATCCGCCATGGACTTGATCTCCCAAGCCGGATGAGCCCTTTCACGCGGGGGGCTCACCCGATTCTTCACAAAGTCTCAGATGACGTCACGTGCCGTCAACCCTTGTTCGACTAAGTGAAGGATCACCTCGGCGTGTTTTGTGAACTCCGCGTTCATCGCCGGGAGAGTATCCAACTCGCTCGGCTTCTCCGGCCGCGAGTTCTCAAACCACAACCCGCTCTCGGTCGGCGGGGTGCAGTAAAACCATTTCTGGTGCCACCCGTGCACTGAGTCTCGCAGGGGTGGGGAGGGATACTCCTTTTTATCCCTCAGCCGGAAGTAGATGCATCCGGCGGCGTTGGTGCTCTTCGACCACGCCGAAAAGTAGAATCGTCGGAAAAGATCCACGCTGGGATATATTCCGACGAAGGCTTCACAGAGATGCTGAAATACTGCCAGGATCAACATCGCGTTGGGGTGGAGGTTGATCAGTTCCCACCCGTAATGTTCGAGGACGTCCTTAATGAACCGACTCTCAGGGAATCGGAACCCGCAACGCAGATACTCCTCGAAAACTAGCAACTCGCCTTCTTGGACAGTTGGGGTTTCTTGGTCCTTCTCCGCAGGTCGCCAGTTAATGAGCAGTCGCGGAGAAAGGATCTCCTCCTTCTCTAGCGCCATCAGGCTCTCCTCAGAATGGTGAATGGATCTGCTCCAGGACGCCATCTTTGGTATAGAATCAAAGGGGAAGCTGGTGATTTGGGGAAGATGAAGGCTGAAGAAAATGAGGGTTTTGAGCGGCAGGAACGCTAAGGGTTTTTCGCGGCTGAGTGGCTTCCTCAAGAAGCTACCTACTGCTTTTTATAGACCCAAGGCGACGCATTAATAAGTAAACAGCTCGTTTCAAACGTTCCATTGAATGCTTTATTCATTTCCCATAATGGATACTGTCCCTGATGGACCCGATAAAGTACTCAGGCGTCGGATCTGAAACAAAAAGACTTCTTTGTTTTGGAAACTGAAAGTGTAAAAGGACTGAAAAATTCCCAGTACTTTTCAGAGGACGTTTTTCCTTTTTATACTTTGAACATTTTATTCGAAAAAATCACGTAACCCAATTTTTAACGTACTGAAGTGTTTCTAATTGGGTTATGGTTTTATCGAAATCGTGTTTTAGGCTAAAACTTCGTCTCTAATCGAAGTAATAGTCTAACCGGATGTTCAACTCTGGTCGCAATTCAGTTCTAACCGCGGCCTTAAGTCTGATCGCGGCATCAGGGCAGGTCATGGTGATCTTTTAAAGCGCGATTCTAATCGCAGAACTGAAATTTCCTGTGTATGAATGGTCGCGGACTAAGCTTTTAGCCATAATTTCACACAGAAGGTATGAAGAATGTTCATATGAATAAAAGAAACTTTATTTATTACATTCTTTACATACAAAAGGGATACGGTCGATAAAAGCATCGACTTGCTCCGAAAGAAGTTTACAAAGTTCTCCAAGGGACATGTTGTTGTCAGTAGGATCTACACTGACAACCCCCAGGGAACTAACGACTACCCTAAGTCTATCTATATCGTCCCTAACAACAGACGCACTATTGTCCCTAATCAAGTTAGAGAGTTCTCGCTGTTGCTGAGCGAAGTCCCTCTCTCGACGGAAATGGTGCGCCTCTTCTCAGGATCGATCAAGACATTCTGCTAAACGCAGAATCTTCGAGGCCATCTCCTCGGTCTTCTTCTCCAGGGCATTCTTCTCTTCCAGAAGAGTCTGTCCAGAAGGAAGAGATGGAGCAGCAGAAGGCTGATCGCTGGGGCCTCCTACCTCCTGCATTTTGCAAAAGTTAGTCATACTAACTAAAATTATCAGCAAAAAGGGAGGAGAATTGTTACCTGTCCCGGTGCATAACCCGTTGATACACCCATCTTGGGAGGAAGATCATCATATGGTGGAAGAGCAACCTCCCCAGAAGAAGATTGCTTCGCCAACCCAATATGACAATCATCTGATCGAGGGATAGTCACCGCTTGCCGACCAGGATGTTGATCACCCAAAAGGATGGGTGAATTGGATGTGAAAGGATCTTTTCCTAAAGATAAAGGTCTAACTTGCCGAGAGGCATGAACGGGGAGAGTCAAAGGAACTGAAGGAAGAAAGAAACTCGCTATGTTCTTCACCTTTGTTCCACTGGAAGATCCTTCGTCAACCTTGGGTTTCTTCCTTAAGGGAGACAGGACTTCATTCGTTTGAGACCCTTGTTCGACAATTTCCCCTTCATCGCTGTCAATCTCGATGATTTCATGATCTGCCATTGGGAGGAGTATGTGAAAAGGAAGGAGGCAGGATAACAACAAAAAGACTTAGGCGTGAGAGGGAAATTGTAAATCTTTACATGTCCAGGGGTCTGGTATTTATAGCCGCCAGGTCGACGGTTCGCCTCCCAGACACCTCGGGTTTCGTTAAAGACATTTACAATTTTACCTCGAGATAAAAATCTCTACGGCGCCATCATTGCCCGTCACGTAATGTCAGAACCCGTCTTGAAAAACCAACCGTTTTCACTTAGTGCGCCACTAAGTGGAGAAGTTAAAGGGCCGGGTTAAAAATCCAATGCACGGTTTTTAAATTCAAAATAAACACGTCTCTTCGTTTTCTTCGAATTTGGGGGCTAGCTGACGAGGATTGACACCCGGGTCACTTCTAATAAACTTTTGGTTCAAGACAAGTTCGAACCAGACATGTATCTGGTGATGCGGACCCAAGCTATTCTGAGGAGCATCACCATGAGGTCGCAAGCTTTACGCGATCAGGTCGCGGGTTTCGTGCGATCAGACCGTAAGCCTTGCGCGGTCAGAAGTTCGTAGGCTATACGCGAACTACACATTCGGGATATTACGCGGTCAGCCAAATCCCGCGGTCAGAACATCTGCCGATCAGGATACCTGGGATCTATCTATTCGGTTGCCCATACAACAGGATATTCTAAGTATCCCGAAGATTCCTACACGTGGAGAATCAACCGTCAGGAGGTTAACACGTACAGTTATCCATGAATAACACGTGTTTAACCTACGTGGAGGTTAAGAGCAGTTCCAAAAACCGTATCCAACCATCCGTGCAACCGATTGATGCAGTTTCCTTCACATGGCACCCTTTCAAACAGTATAAAAGGATGGCATGAAGCATCAATCAAAAAAAATCCAAGTTAGCCAAGTCTACGGCACACCTTATATAGCATTTTAATAAGTTTTCTTTGGCTTATCTCTGTACACTTTTATAGGAAAAATCCTCGCCTGTGAGGACTTTTCCTTCCATTTGTAAACCTTTTACCACACTTAGTGAAATATCAACAGGACGTAGGGCTTTTACTCCCACCATCGAGGGCCCGAACCTGTCTAAATTCTCTGTGCTCCTGTTCACCATTGTTCAGCATACCTTCCCGAAGGGTCATCTTGAAAGGTCTCACTATTACAAATTTTGCATAAGTTCGGCTGAGGACTCCAAGTCCGAATCGTCGACAGGAGGATCATCAAGAAAAAAAATTTGTTGCTATTTAAATTGGACTGAACATGACATATCTAGAGTACCCTATCACTATTCAGTTTTCCGACTCTAGGATGCCAGTAAAGTCAGTGTGCGAAGGAGTAAAATTTAATATAAGTGGAAAGGAGTTCTCTACTAAGCTACTAGCATTAGAACTACAAGGTTGAGATGTTATACCTGGAATGGACTGGTTGTCGGAACATAAAGGACAAATGGATTGTGAGCGTAAGGCCTTTGCGCTTACTAGTCCTAATGGAAAAAGAAGTTTTGTTCCAATCCTGAGAGAATGTTTGTAGAACACTCAGCCTAAAATCTGCACAGTTCGAAGAAAGAGGTGAATCAGATCCCCGAAGTTGGAGGATACCCGAGCGTGTTTCCAAAGAGTCACCAGAAGTGCCCCTGATCAAGGTTTTGAACGCAATATTGAATTGAAACCTGGGATGACACCCATATCAAAGACGCCACATCGGATGTCAGTCAAGGACCAAGAGGGTTGTATCAGATCGTGGAGCACAACCCACTTCAAGATTTTGGAAAAGTCTAAATGAAGCCCCAGAAATAAGGTTGAACTTTGGCACAGCTTACCACTCTTAGACTAAAGAATGGACAGAACTAATGAATCAAATACCAGAGGATAAGTTGCAAGCATGTGTGCTCAAATATGGAATTTTATGAGAGTTATACTTGCCATATACAGAATTCACTCACAGCAATAGTTACCATACTAGTTTGCAGATGTTCCTACTTGAAGCTCTATACAGTTGTAAGTACAGAATGCCTTTACATTGGTCAGAAGTTGGAGAAAGGCAACTAATCATCTTAGAAATAGTTCAAGATGTAGAAGCTCATGTACGGATCATTAAGAAGGGGCCAAAGACCGCATAGTCCAGACAGGAAGAGTTATGCTGATAACCGACAAAGCAGATATCTCCTAGGGAAGTAGAACTACAATCAGACTCATCCTACCAAGAATACCCCATCAAGATACTTGAGGTCAGTGAAGGAAGATCGTAACCAAGGACCATTTGATTCCGCAGAATTCAATGGAACAACCACTCAGAAGAAGAGTCAATATGGAAAAAGGAAATAAGGACTGCGTCAAGATTTCCCTTACCTGTTTTCAGACCTACCAGAATCTCGAGGACGAGATTGTTTTCAAGGAAGTTAGGTTGTAACACCCCGATTTTTCCCAAATCCTGGCCTGCCTCGTCTCTCTCTATTTTAGAATGAGATCCCAGTTGTGCCAGCAGCTTGCCCCAAAAAGTTAGCAGTCAAACTCTTTCGTGCAGATCTTTTTCGCAAATCAGCCCAAAAGTATCACAAATCAGCCCTTTTCAGATTTGTCAGAAGCCCCAAAAAGACTAAAAGTCTCAGACCACCTCCAAACTTTGATTTGATCTAGTGAATATCTCCCATTCACTATTCTGAACATTTTTCCCTTCTGGAAGAATTTCCAAATCTTACCCTAAATCTGAGTTTCGGCCCTTGCCTTTTTGAAACCCTAATTACCCTAATTTTACCCTAAAGTCGTTTTCCCCACCCTTCAGATCTTTCCCGATCTTGTCAAACTTTGGCCAGATGAGTTCCATTAATCTTATGCAATTCATTCCAGAAATCAGATTTCAGATCAGCCCTCCAGATCTCCAGATTTGCAATCAGATCCTTTCTCCTATTCATACATTCTTCGCAGATCAATCCCTGGAATCAAAGTTCTGAAATTGCAAATCTGCCCTTCTGTCCTTTTCTGCTGTTTTTGACCAGCACCTGGCCGTTGCCTTCGACCAGCGCACTTCGCCGGATCCACACCGTGTTTCTCGCCGCATTTGCTCGCCGCCGGCCATCGCCTCTTGTCGCCTGTGCTTGTGAGCATTTGAGCCACCCCGCGTGCACGTGCCAGCAACCAAAAAGCCTCGCTAAGCCCAGCAGTTAAATGCCCGCGCTCCAGAGCACCGTCTTCGCGAGCGCACACCTGTTGCCGTGGCAATTGCATGCAGTTACGTGTCGTTGCTGAAGCTGTGCTGCTGCCTCCGCATCTGCGCCGTCCCAAGTGAAGTTCCAATGCACCCGACAAGGTCAGCAAAGCTGCTACACCACCTGAGCGCAATCACATCGCCGTTCGCCGCTGTTGCGCCTGCACCTGACAAGCTTCTCCCCAGCACAAGCTTTGTTGTCGGTTTTCCCCTCGCGAGCTCCGCCCCAGGACCTATTTAAACCCTCCAGTGCTGTGTTCAATCCTCATCTTCAGGACTTAACCATTTCCTCTCATACTTTTTCTAAACTCACATCACTCATGGCCGAACTGCGGCCCACCAGTTTCCACGCGAGAAACCAGATCAACAAACCATGAAGGGAAAAGTTAATACCAAAAAGCTACTAAGTTGTGCCTGTCCAATACCAGGCAAGTGGTTGGAACGTTTACAATTCGCATAGAGACACAGCACAAGGTTCTCGTCCTTATGAATCAATAGTGAGGAGCCATCCACATTCCCTGGTGCGCACCGCACCCTCTCCATACAAACCAATGCTCACTATCAATGCTAATTTCACATTTTCTTTCATAAAAGGGGTTTCAAAGTCATTTCTCACATATTAGCCATTCCACACTCAACATGTACATTTAATTAAGATTAGAGTTTAAGCATAGCATCCTAGGGTGACAAGGTTGCATGATGATTCAATCTCAAAAGGGGTTTCCACATAAAACTTGGGTCATATCTACTCTAACAGGTTTCTAAACATAGTTTTCATCAAATACTAAGCATGCATATATCTTTCAAATAGTTAATCTACTTTATATCAAAATACTAGGTGAGACATGATCAAGGGGTTGAGACTTGCCTTGCACTGCTGGGTCTAATTATTCAGACGAATCTTCAAAAACTTCTTCCGCTCCTTCAAGTTTGGGCTCTGCGGCAGACACAAACAATACAGCACATACACTATATAAGCATACAAAAGATAGTTTCCATAGAAAATAATACGTAAATTGAAGAAATCCCGATCTAGAAGTTCATCAGTTCGCTGGACCTCGTCGCCGAGCTTCTCCGGCCATCCTCCAGTGAAATTAACCCTTCCAGTAGCCTTGTCATACCCCAGAGATCGTTCTCAAGCTTGGAATTGAGCTCTTTTGCCTTGTATCAAAAATCCCCAATTCGGTGTCTTCTTCTCCGGCACAGTTCACCGTAGTTTGCTTCCCGGCCGATTCAGCCGACACCACTTTGTCTCTAAGCTTTGCCTCAGTCCCTGAGCAACTTTTGCTTCTAGCTCGACATCTGGATCTGCCTAGATTGGAAGATATGCCCTTGTCAAGCTTTTGTCCAGAATTATGTCTGTGCCGTGTCGCCACCGCAGTTCATCACCGGATTTTGCCACCCTCCGGCCACTTTCAGCCCTTGATCCTGTTGAGTATCTTGTTCCTGTTATCAAGGCCTAACTCCCAGACAAAGTTGTGCATTAATTGGAGTCCTGGATCAAAAGTTATGCTTCGCCCTAGTTTTTGGCAATGTCTACACTATGTCAGTGCATGTCAGCCACTGGCATTAGCCTTGTTTGACCTCTTCTGGTTGAACAATGGAAATGCCACTTTGTCCCCTAGAATCCTGGAGTTGTGTTCTACATCTTTCTCTTCTGCCAATTCTCCAGAAAACCTACCTAAGACCAACTTATGGCTATGTCTAGCCTTAGACCGAATGTCGACCCTTTGGCATTCAATCTTTTCAGCCCATCTCTTCGAGCAGCGCTCGAATAGCCTTGTCCAGAGCATCTCCCCTGCATGCATGATATATTTTACGTATTATTTCCTATGGAAACTATCTTCTATATGCTTATATAGTGTATGTGTTGTACTGCTTGTGTCCGCCGCAGAGCCCGAAGCTGAAGGAGCAGAAAAAGTCTTTGAAGATTCGTCTGAGTAATTAGAACCAGCAGTGCAAGGCAAGTCGCAACCCCTTGATCATGTCTCACCTAGTATTTTGATATAAAGTAGATTAACTGTTTTAAAGATATATGCATGCTGAGTATTTGATGAAAACTATGTTTACAAACATGTGAGTAGATATGACCCAAGTTTTATGTGGAAACCCCTTTTGAGATTGAATCATCATGCAACCTTGTCACCCTAGGATGCTATGCTTAAACTCTAATCTTAATTAAATGTACATGTTGAGTGTGAAATGGCTAATATGTGAGAAATGAATTTGAAACCCCTTTTATGAAAGAAAATGTGAATTAAGTATTGATAGTGAGGATTGGTTTGTATGGAGAGGGTGCGATGCGCACCAGGGAATGTGGATGGCTCCTCACTATTGATACATAAGGACGAGAACCTTGTGCTGTGTCTCTATGCGAATTGTAAACGTACCAACCACTTGCCTGGTATGCGACAGGCACAACTTAGTAGCTTTTTGGTATTAACAGTTCCCTGCATGGTTTGTCGATCTGGTTTCTCGCGTGGAAACTGGTGGGTCGCAGTTCGGCCATGAGTGATGTGAGTTCAGAAAAAGTATGAGAGGAAAAGGTGGAAATAAGGAAGACGCCTTAGACCTAGATTAAACCGTGCGCGGTTGTAATCTTGAATGGTCATATGTCTTGCGTGGACACAGACCAAGGCTATGTGTCCTGCGGGAACATAAGCCAAGGCTAGGAAGTAAGGCAGTGGGGAGGACCCACAACGGTACATGAGACTTAATTGTCTATTTACCGGGAGGGGATACTGTTAATACTGAACTGCAAAAGCGTTGTGTGATCTCGGCCTTGTCACATGCGTATAAGTCGCATGGAGTTGGCCCGACTTGAAAGCCGAGTGAAGAAGTGGATTTAAAAAGAGGTACACCTTTGGAAAGTGTAAAAGAAGTATCAGATACTCTGTACTTCCAGGTTCAGGAGTCTTTTCGTAGCGGATTTTATCCATGGGTTTCAGCACAAGTAATGATTTGGAATGTTTTCATAATATGGGTTAATAAAAGTGATGACTCATGGCAGACCATCACATAACAACTTTTAAAGTATAACTTAAGACTTCAAAGTATTGCTCTTGGAAACTAAAAGCTTTTCTTTATGATTTTAGAGTGAAAATCTACTCTATTCTTATATATATATATATATATATATATATATATATATATATAACCAAAATCCCTTTTCTTGATCACTCCTCATCTATATGCCCGCATTCTTGTAACGAGACTTGCTGAGCATTGTGTAAAAACATGCTCACCCTTGCCTTTGCAAACAAATTCAGAAGAAAAGATTCGAGAATCCCGATTCCCCTGGCCTTGAGCACCAAGAAGAAGAAAGAGCCTTTCCAGACGATTTGAGCTTCTAGGAGGGTCATGAGCCAAGTTGAGTCCGATGTGGAAGAAGCCCTTCCAGAGCCGCTGCAGATGAAAGTGAAGACCCTTGTGGTTGCTTTTTGTGTTGTTTTTCTGTGTTCGGTACTTCGATACTGATTCTTGATTTCGAAAAACTCTCTACTTTTGTATCAACTTTAATTAGTGCCACCCTTGGCATTATGATATTGTAATAGTGGTCTTTGTGACCTTGTACTTGTTTTATTTACCAGCTTTGTTGTTTAAAGTGAATCCTGTTGTTGTGAGCTTGTGATGTACCTTTCTGTGTGCAATCCACCTGGGCGGTTGCCACGGGATTCCTCAAAGGTGGGTCCACCAGAAAATGGTTTCGAGCTAGAAGGAAAAGTTGCTCAGGGAGCTGAGGCAAAGCTAAAAGAGACAAAGTGGTGTCGGCTGAATCGGCCGGGAAGCAAACTCCGGTGAACTGTGCCAGAGAAGAAGACACCGAATTGGGGATTTTTGATACAAGGCCAATTCCAAGCTTGAGAACGATCTCAGGAGTATGACAAGGCTACTGGAAAGATTAATTTCACCGGAGGATGGCCGGAGAAGCTCGGCGACGAGGTCCAACGAACTGATGAACTTCCAGATCGGGATTTCTTCGATTTGGGCACAATTGAAGATTTTTGATTCCACAGGCTTGCTAAGGAATGGCTAAGGATCAATTTCTAGCACTGGAATGAGAGCTGATTTGGGTTGGAACGGGCAGCACTGGGGAAACAGGGCCAATCGGGAATCCGGCGATCACCGGCGATGGGGTTCACCGGGATGCAATTAACTGGTATGACACAGAGAGGGAGAAGAGGGGAACTCACCGGTGGCTTTGGATTGAAGAGAGGGGCTGTGAAGTGGGCTAGCACTGTGAGCTCTCTCACTGGCTCGCCGGAGAAGAAGGCATTCACGGCGGAGGTTGGGACTTAGCCGATTTTCTAGAGGTTTGGAGCTTTCACAGCACAGGTGGTTTTAAATAGGCACAAGGACGGAGTCAACGAGGGAAAATATGAGGGGAATTGTGTCGGGGACGAGACCGGCCGGGCGCAGGCGCGACAGCGGCGAACAGCGATGTGATTGCGCTCAGGCGGTGTAGCAGCTTTGCTGACCTTGTCGGGTGCATTGGAACTTCACTCGGGACGGCGCAGATGCGGAGGCAGCAGCACAGCTCCGGCAACGACACGTAACTGCATGCAATTGCCACGGCAACGGGTGTACGCGCGCGAAGACGGTGCTCTGGAGCGCTGGTGTTTAACTGCTGGGCTTAGCGAGGCTTTTTGGTTGCTGGCACGTGCACGCGGGGTGGCTCAAATGCTCACAAGCACAGGCGACAAGAGGCGTTGGTCGGCGGCGAGCAAACGCAGCGAGAAACACGGCGCGGCTCCGGCGAAGTGCGCTGGTCGAAGGCAACGACCAAGTGCTGGTCGAAAACAGCAGAAATGGACAGAAGGGCAGATTTGCAATTTCAGAACTTTGATTCCAGGGACTGATCTGCGAAGAAAGTATGAATAGGAAAAGGATCTGATTGCAAATCTGGAGATCTGGAGGGCTGATCTGAAATCTGATTTCTGGAATGAATTGCATAAGATTAATGGAACTCATCTGGCCAAAGTTTGATAAGATCAGGCAAGATCTGAAGGGTTTCGACAAAAATGGGGAAAACGACTTTAGGGTAAAATTAGGGTAATTAGGGTTTCAAAAACGGCAAGGGCCGAAACTCAGATTTAGGGTAAGATTTGGGAATTCTTCCAGAAGGGAAAAATGTTCAGAATAGTGAATGGGAGATATTCACTGAATCAAATCAAAGTTTGGAGGTGGTCTGAGACTTTTAGTCTTTTTGGGGCTTCTGACAAATCGAAAAAGGGCTGATTTGTGATACAATCAGAGCATGAAGCTTGACTGTAGGTCGTGACCCTTACTAGAAATGGGCGTCCCTAAAGTAGAGAATCGCTAGATTATTTGGTAAAAATCTAATTGTGGAAAACTTAATTTGCTTAAGAAAACCATATTGACAAATTATTTCAAAAATTTCAAAACCTTTTTCCCACTTTTAAGTATTCTGTGTCTCATCATCTCAGATGGCCCCTGTCAAGAAGTTGATTCATGGAGATGAGTTAGGATCGTGGGCGTTGATGCTTTGGATGATGTTGCAATTTCTTGGAGCACGAGACAATCAACGACCAGTCTACTACGTCCGTCGTGAAGAAGTAGATGGCAGACCTTATGGCTTTCGCGCCTCAGTTATCGTGTACGAGATTTCGGAGCTCGGGAGAGGATCAACGAGGAAGGAAGCTCGTCGAGAAGACGAAGAAGATGCCATTCAAGATGCTGCTCGTCACGCTATAGGTACCATCCGTCAGTTGTACGATGATTTCCTTGTAGGTTCTCCTTTCTGCTTCGTGCCCTACCAAGTCCCTGGATCGGAGTGTCGAGTTGTTCATCCTTCCACCAACCAAAGAGATGCCATCCTAACCAAGACCAGAGATGTAGTTCAAGCTTTGGAGTCAAGCTACACTCGGTTGTTGCGTGAGCATGAAAGTGCTCGGGATGACCATCATTATCTTGAAGGAATGCTCGCAAAGGTTCGCTCAGACCTCCAAGAGAAAGAAAAGCAGATTCAAGAATTAGCTGAACCCAGTAGAGCACGAGAAGTTGAAGACGAAGAATCTGTGAATAAGAGGAACCGCTTGAAGATAAGACTCATAGCCCGCAAGAGTGTGGGAAGGCCTAAGGATTACCTGGGCTATTTCACGCCTGCTTCGCGTGGCACTGTGATCAACACTCCAGCACCAGCATGTCCTACTTTCGCAAAAGAGAAGGAGATCCCCGAAGGTGAAGGAAAAGAGGTTGCTACATGCGACACTAAATTCTCATCTGAGGACGAAGAAGACAACGGTATGGAATGGGATCCTATGGATGCGGACGAAGATCAAGAAGAAGAAGACCCAGAAGAAGTGGAGCCTTGCAGTTCTTCTAGGACTGGCAGAAGATCCTAGTTTTCTCTTTAGCTTGACCCTTCTTCTTTAACCTTTGTAATCGTTAGCCTGTAGCTTTTAGTGTGGTAGTTGCCTTGCTTTGAGTGATCGTCTTGGCTTGTATTGTTTGTTGGAAACTCTAAGGCTGTGAAGGCAAAAAAAAATTATGTACCCTTTGAAAATTTATGAAAAGAGCATTTGCATGTTCCAACCCCGTCTCTTGGGTTGATCTTTTATTTCAGCTTGTGTTCTATCTGTGTTTTCCTGAGTTAGTGGTCTTCTCTCTATTATCCTGTCAGAGCAGAATGGTTTACACCAGAGGCAGACCCCAATATTCTGAAGAAGCCTTGAGGAATACACCAGCAAGAAGGAATACAGATACTCTAGATCAGCCTGATTCATCAACCTCAGTACCACAAGGGGGAAATCTAACTGAAGTGTTAATATGGATGGAACAGAACCGACAAAGATCGGCAGAAGTACAAAGTCAGATCCTGGAGCAATTAATGCAAAATTCAGCAACACGACGTGAGGAAGGTTCAACTATTGGAGCAAGACTAACTGACTTCCAAAAGACGCATCCTTTGATCTTCTCCAGTACTGAAGACCCTATTGTAGCAGACTACTGGTTGAGGGATATCGAGAGAAAATTGGACACTGTCAGGTGTAACAATGAAGAAAAACTATTGTACGGACCACATCAACTTACAGGACCAGCTGCAGCATGGTGGGAAAACTACAAGACAGTACACCCCAACCAAAATTCCATCACCTGGAATGAGTTTAAAGAACAGTTCCGTAAGTACCACGTCCCTAAGGGAGCAATCCAAGCAAAGCGCAGAGAATTCCTGAACTTGAGACAAGGAGGAAGGACTGTGAAACAGTACCTTCATGAATTTATTAAATTAGCCAGATATGCGCCTGAAGACATTCTGACGGAGGAACGGAAGATTGACAGATTCTGTGAAGGCCTGCAAAACTCGTATCAATACCAACTGTCAACGCACGAGTTCACGGACTTTCAAGTCCAAGTGAATTGAGTGCTCAAGATGGAAGAGAAGAGAGGCATAGTGGAAGAAGATCGCAAGAGGAAGACTATGGCATAGCCGTTTCAAGGCAATTCGAGCCGAGGGAGACCAGCACCATACGCCAGAACTACTTTCAGAGCACCTGCACCTCCAAGACCCCAACAGACTTCACCACCAACGACTCCAATATGTCCAGGATGCAAAGGGAATCATCTTTATAAAGACTGTATGCTGAAAAATATAGTGTTTCCATTGTGGTAGAAGAGGACACCGCAGAGAGACTTGTCCACTTCGACACCTACCTCCCAGCATTGCTAAAGCCCAAGCAGCAAGATCCCCCGCACCTGCACAAACTCATGCCAGACGAATACCACAAGCCCGAGGAGGAAGAATCCAAGCTAACAGAGGGAGAGGAGCATCACCCGCCGGAGGCAGACTCAACTTTGTGACCGCTGCAGAGGCAGGAGAAGCAACCGACGTTGTGATTGGTAGACTCTTGATCTCATCTCAGATTTCAATTGTTTTATTTGACCCCGGTGCAACTCATTCATTTGTGACAAAAGATCACTTGATGAGTAGTAACTTGCTTGTGTTTGCTTTAGAGCACCCTATCGTTATTCAGTCACCTGGTGCTAGGATGACTGTTAATTCCATCTGTAGAAATGTTGCCTTCTGTATCGGCAATATAGATTTCCTGGCAGACATGCTAGTTTTAAATCTTCAAGGGCTAGACGTCATTCTTGGAATGGATTGGCTGGCCAAGCATAAGGGAATGATGGATTGCGAGAAGAAAACCATCACCCTGACAAATGCCGATGGAAAACAAGTTACATTCCACGCAGAGAGAACTTCAATCCGTGACCACCTGCAGAGATTGAACTGCATTAAGGAGATGAAGCTTGGAGAGGTACCGATTGTTAATGAATACCCAGAAGTCTTTCCAGAAGAACTTCCCGGATTACCACCAAATTGGGATATAGAGTTCACCATTGAACTAAAACCTGGATCCACCCCATACGCGAGGAAGTTGTTTCGGATGACAGGTCATGAGCAAGAAGAGCTGAAGAGACAGATAGCTGAATTACAAGAGAAAGGATTCATCAGATCAAGCTCATCACCATGGGGAGCCCCAGTGCTCTTTGTTAAGAAGAAAGATGGTAGCATGCGACTTTGCATAGACTACCGTAAGCTGAATGACATGACTATCAAAAACATATACCCTTTGCCAAGAATAGACGACCTCTTTGACCAGCTCAGAGAAGCGAAAGTATTCTCAAGAATAGACCTGAGATCAGGATACCACCAGTTGAGGATCCGAGAACAAGACATCCCTAAGACTGCATTCGTAACTAGATATGGTTTGCATGAGTTTACAGTAATGCCCTTTGCATGATAAACATAGTTTTCATCAAATACTCATCATGCATATATCTTTAAAACAGTTAATCTACTTTATATCAAAATACTAGGTGAGACATGATCAAGGGGTTGAGACTTGCCTTGCACTGCTGGGTCTAATTACTCAGACGAATCTTCAAAGACTTTTTCTGCTCCTTCAGCTTCGGGCTCTGCGGCGGACACAAGCAATACAACACATACACTATATAAGCATACAGAAGATAGTTTCCATAGGAAATAATACGTAAAATATATCATGCATGCAGGGGAGATGCTCTGGACAAGGCTATTCGAGCGCTGCTCGAAGAGATGGGCTGAAAAGATTGAATGCCAAAGGGTCGACATTCGGTCCACGGCTAGACATAGCCATAAGTTGGTCTTAGGTAGGTTTTCTGGAGAAGTGGCAGAAGAGAAAGATGTAGAACACAACTCCTGGAATCTAGGGGACAAAGTGGCATTTCCATTGTTCAACCAGAAGGGGTCAGACAAGGCTAATGCCAGTGGCTGACATGCACTGACATAGTGTAGACATTGCCAAAAACTAGGGCAAAGCATAACTTTTGATCCAGGACTCCAATTGATGCACAACTTTGTCAGGGAGTTAGGCCTTGATAACAGGAACAAGATACTCAACAGGATCAAGGGCTGAAAGTGGCCGGAGGGTGGCCAAATTTGGTGATGAACTGCGGTGGCAACACCGCACAGACACAGTTCTGGACAAAAGCTTGACAAGGGCATATCTTCCAATCTAGGTAGATGCAGATGTCGAGCTAGGAGGAAAAGTTGCTCAGGGAGCTGAGTCAAAGCTAAGAGACAAAGTGGTGTCGGCTGAATCAGCCTGGAAGCAAACTCCGGTGAACTGTGCCGGAGAAGAAGACACCGAATTGGGGATTTTTGATACAAGGCAAAAGAGCTCAATTCCAAGCTTGAGAACCATCTCTGGGGTATGACAAGGCTACTGGAAGGGTTAATTTCACTGGAGGATGGCCGGAGAAGCTCGGCGACGAGGTCTAGCGAACTGATGAACTTCCAGATCAGGATTTCTTCAATTTACGTATTATTTCCTATGGAACTATCTTTTGTATGCTTATATAGTGTATGTGTGGTATTGCTTGTGTCCGCCGCAGCGCCCGAAGCTGAAGGAGCGGAAGAAGTTTTTGAAGATTCGTCTGAATAATTAGACCCAGCAATGCAAGGCAAGTCTCAACCCCTTGATCATGTCTCACCTAGTATTTTGAAATAAAGTAGATTAACTGTTTTAAAGATATATGCATGCTGAGTATTTGATGAAAACTAAGTTTAGAAACCTGTTAGAGTAGATATGACCCAAGTTTTATGTGGAAACCCCTTTTGAGATTGAATCATCATGCAACCTTGTCACCCTAGGATGCTATGCTTAAACTCTAATCATAATTAAAGGTACATGTTGAGTGTGAAATGGCTAATATGTGAGAAATGACTTCGAAACCCCTTTTCCGAAAGAAAATGTGAAATTAGTATTGATAGTGAGGATTGGTTTGTATGGAGAGGGTGCGGTGCGCACCAGGGAATGTGGATGGCTCCTCACTATTGATTCATAAGGACGAGAACCTTGTGCTGTGTCTCTATGCGAATTGTAAACGTACCAACCACTTGCCTGGTATGCGACAGGCACAACTTAGTAGCTTTTTGGTATTAACTGTTCCCTGCATGGTTTTTCGATCTGGTTTCTCGCGTGGAAACTGGTGGGCCGCAGTTCGGCCATGAGTGATGTGAGTTCAGAAAAAGTATGAGAGGAAAAGGTGGAAAGAAGGAAGACGCCCTAGACCTAGATTAAACCGTGCGCGGTTGTAATCTTGAATGGTCATATGTCTTGCGTGAACACAGACCAAGGCTATGTGTCCTGCGGGAACATAAGCCAAGCCTAGGAAGTAAGGCAGTGGGGAGGACCCACAACGGTACATGAGACTTAATTGTCTATTTACAGGACGGGGATACTGTTAATACTGAACTGTAAAAGCGTTGTGTGATCTCGGCCTTGTCACATGCGTATAATTCGCATGGAGTTGGCCCGACTTGAAAGCTGAGTGAAGAAGTGGATTTAAAAAGAGGTACACCTTTGTAAAGTGTAAAAGAAGTATCAGATACTATGTACTCCCAGGTTCAGGAGTCTTTTCGTAGTAGATGTTATCCGCGGGTTTCAGCACAAGTAATGATTTGGAATGTTTTCATAATATGGGTTAATAAAAGTGATGACTCATGGGAGACCATCACATAACAACTTCTAAAGTATAACTTAAGATTTCAAAGTATTGCTCTTGGAAACTAAAAGCTTTTCTTTATGATTTTAGAGTGAAAATCTACTCTATTCTTATATATATATATAAAACCAAAATCCCTTTTCTTGATCACTCCTCATCTATATGCCCACATTCTTGTAACGAGACTTACTGAGCATTGTGTAAAAACATGCTCACCCTTGCCTTTGCATGCAACTTATACGCATGTAACAAGGCCGAGATCACACAACGCTTTTGCAATTCAGTATTAACCGTATCCCCGCCCGGTAAATAGACAATTAAGTCTCAAGTACCGTTGTGGGTCCTCCCCACTGCCTTACTTCCCAGCCTTGACTTATGTTCCCGCAGGACACATAGCCTTGGTTTGTGTCCACGCAAGACATATGACTATTCAAGATTACAACCGCGCACGGTTTAATCTAGGTCCAGGGCGACTTCCTTCCATCCGCCTTTTCCTCTCATACTTTTTCTGAACTCACATCACTCATGTCCGAACTGCGGCCCACCAGTTTCCATGCGAGAAACCAGATCGACAAACCATGCAGGGAACTGTTAATGCCAAAAAGCTACTAAGTTGTGCCTGTCCCATACCAGGCAAGTGGTTGGTACGTTTACAATTCGCATAGAGACATAGCACAAGGTTCTCGTCCTTATGTATCAATAGTGAGGAGCCATCCACATTCCCTGCTGCGCACCGCACCCTCTCCATACAAACCAATCCTCACTATCAATACTAATTTCACATTTTCTTTCATAAAAGGGGTTTCAAATTCATTTCTCACATATTAGCCATTTCACACTCAACACGTACATTTAATTAAGATTAGAGTTTAAGCATAGCATCCTAGGGTGACAAGGTTGCATGATGATTCAATCTCAAAAGAGGTTTCCACATAAAACTTGGGTCATATCTACTCTAACAGGTTTCTAAACATAGTTTTCATCAAATACTCAGCATGCATATATCTTTAAAACAGTTAATCTACTATATATGAAAATACTAGGTGAGACATCATCAAGGGGTTGGGACTTGCCTTGCATTGCTGGGTCTATTTGTTCAGACGAATCTTCAAAAACTTCTTCCGCTCCTTCAGCTTCGGGCTCTGCGGCGGACACAAACAATACAACACATACACTATATAAGCATACAGAAGATAGTTTCCATAGGAAATAATACGTAAAATATATCATGCATGCAGGGGAGATGCTCTGGACAAGGCTACTCGAGTGCTGCTCGAAGAGATGGGCTGAAAAGTTTGAACGCTAAAGGGTCGACATTCGGTCCATGGCTAGACATAGCCATAAGTTGGTCTTAGGTAGGTTTTCTGCAGAAGTGGCAGAAGAGAAAGATGTAGAACACAACTCCTGGAATCTAGGGGACAAAGTGGCATTTCCATTGCTCAACCAGAAGGGGTCAAACAAGGCTAATGCCAGTGGCTGACATGCACTGACATAGTGTAGACATTGCCAAAAACTAGGGCAAAGCATAACTTTTGATCCAGGACTCCAATTGATACACAACTTTGTCTGGGAGTTAGGCCTTGATAACAGGAACAAGATACTCAACAAGATCAAGGGCTGAAAGTGGCCGGAGGGTGGCCAAATCCGGTGATGAACTGCGGTGGCGACACGGCACAGACACAGTTCTAGAAAAAAGCTTGACAAGGGCATATCTTCCAATCTAGGCAGATGCAGATGTCGAGCTAGTGGAAGAAAATGCTCAGGGAGCTGACGTAAAGCTAAGAGACAAAGTTTCAGGAGCTAGATCGGCCGTGGAAAAATTCCGGCGACCGGTGCTGGAGAAGACGACACTGGAGATTGGGGGTTTTTGATTTAAAAACTTTGAACTCGATTGCTTGCTCAGGGAGTGAGAGGGTGAAGTGTGTAAGCTAAGGGCTAAGTCAATTTGGCTGGGGATGAACTGGTGCGGCCTGGCAACAAGAGCCAGATCATCGGCGGCGAGCCAGAACGGAAGAACTAAAATTCTAGCTCAATTATGCAATCTGAGCGCACAAGCTTGCTAGATGGGGCCTACTGATCAAGAAACTCTACTAGAGGGGAAACCAATTTGGGATGAATCGAACAGCATTGGGGAAACAGTGCAAAAGGCTTTTCACGGCGATCACCGGCAATGGGGTTCACAGCCGGCCAATTAGGAGATATGACACGGAGAGAGGGAAGAGAGGAACTCACTGGTGCAGCTGAATTGGAAGGAGAAGCCACCGGTGAGTTCCCCTCTTCTCCCTCTTTGTGTCATACCAGTTAATTGCATACCGGTGAACCCCATCACCGGTGATCGCCGGATTCCCGATTTGCCCTATTTCCCCAGTGCTGCCCGTTCCAACCCAAATCAGCTCTTGTTCCAGTGGTAGAAATTGATCCTTAGCCATTCCTTAGCAAGCCTGTGGAATCAAAATCTTCAATTCTACCCAAATCGAAGAAATCCCGATCTGGAAGTTCATCAGTTCGCTAGACCTCGTCGCCGATCTTCTCCGGCCATCCTCCAGTGAAATTAACCCTTCCAGTAGCCTTGTCATACCCCAGAGATCGTTCTCAAGCTTGGAATTGAGCTCTTTTGCCTTGTATCAAAAATCCCCAATTCGGTGTGTTCTTCTCCGGCACAGTTCACCAGAGTTTGCTTCTCGGCCGATTCAGCCGACACCACTTTGTCTCTTAGCTTTGCCTCAGCATAGTTTTCATCAAATACTCATCATGCATATATCCATATATCTTTAAAACAGTTAATCTACTTTATATCAAAATACTAGGTGAGACATGATCAAGGGGTTGAGACTTGCCTTGCACTGCTGGGTCTAATTACTCAGACGAATCTTCAAAGACTTTTTCTGCTCCTTCAGCTTCGGGCTCTGCGGCAGACACAAGCAATACAACACATACACTATATAAGCATACAGAAGATAGTTTCCATAGGAAATAATACGTAAAATATATCATGCATGCAGGGGAGATGCTCTTGTCGCCTGTGCTTGTGAGCATTTGAGCCACCCCGCGTGCACGTGCCAGCAACCAAAAAGCGTCGCTAAGCCCAGCAGTTAAACACCCGCGTTCCAGAGCACCGTCTTTGCGTGCGCACAGCCGTTGTCGTGGCAATTGCATGCAGTTACGTGTCGTTGCTGGAGCTGTGTTGCTGCCTCCGCATCTGCGTCGTCCCAAGTGAAGTTCCAATGCACCCGACAAGGTCAGCAAAGCTGCTACACCGCCTGAGCTGTAGTGCTATAATCTAGTGAACATGAATGATGATGTTATATTATGAAAAGTGCTGCCATGAGATGAGGTATGAAAGAAAAAGATTATTTTATAACATCCATAATTCTTGACTAGTCTAGGTTCATATCATCACTACTATATGTATCAACTCTTACCTATGACTTGCTGAGTACGTAAGTGCTCACCCTTACAACCTACAAATCAGTAGATGGAGCGTTCAATGATCAAGATGAAGGCGTGGAGAACCTTGTGGATCCAGAAGGAGGAGAGTCAGTCCCGTCGTTGCCCTGATGTGTTGTTCTACCGTCCACTTCTCTTTGTGGGTGGGTCACCTATCTTCTGCTGTGTAGTTGTTATTTTACTAAACCATGCATGCCGTGAAGGCATTGTAATCTTTCTTATGTAATATCAAGGCCAGCAGGCCACACTGCTTAACTATTTTGTAAGTTACTTTGTTGCAATGTGAATATACTCCTGTGCTTGACTTATCCTGGCAAGTCAAGGGTATGTGTATGCTATGCATATATGGGACTAGCTGCAGCGAGCTAAGTCTCTACAGGAGTAGTCGTAGTCCCAGTTTCGGGGTGCGACACTCCGGCGCCAGTAGCAACTTCAACCCTCCCTGGGGCGGCTGAAGGGCTCGGTGCTACCTCTTTTCTCCTGCCAAGAAAAGAGAAACTAACGATTATGTTGATGATCGTCGCAATCCAATATAGTGTAACCAGAATAGGGTTCTTACCTTATTTGAAATCCCATCAGCCTTTGGGATTTCAGGGGAGGCTCTCCCTAAGAAAGGGGACAGTCACTATCTGTCCTGGTCTTCCTCTTTATAAACAGGCCTTTTTCCCCTATATGTGTCTTCCTGTAAGTACATTCATAAGTGATGATGTAACACCCCGATTTTTCCCAAATCCTGGCCTGCCTCGTCTCTCTCTATTTCAGAATGAGATCCCAGTTGTGCCAGCAGCTTACCCCAAAAAGTTAGCAGTCAAACTCTTTCGTTCAGATGTTTTTCGCAAATCAGCCCAAAATATCACAAATCAGCCCTTTTCAGATTTGTCAGAAGCCACAAAAAGACTAAAAGTCTCAGACCACCTCCAAACTTTGATCATTCACTATTTTGAACATTTTTCCCTTCTGGAAGAATTTCCAAATCCTGCCATAAACCTGAGTTTCGACCCTTGCCGTTTTTGAAACCCTAATTACCCTGCTTTACCCTAAAGTCGTTTTCCCCACTTTTGTCGAAACCCTTCAGGTCTTGTCCGATCTTGTCAAGCTTTGGCTAGATGAGTGCCATTAATCTTATGCAATTCATTCCTGAAATCAGATTTCAGATCAGCCCTCCAGATCTCCAGATTTGCAATCAGATCCTTTTCCTATTCAAACTTTCTTCGCAGATCAGTCCCTGGAGCAAGTTTCAAAATTGCATTTCAGCCCGAGCTATTCTTTCTCAGCCCTTTTCGACCAGAGCTTCTGTGCCGTTCGACCAGTGCACCGTTCATCTTTGCCTCGCCGCAAAACTCGCCGCCGGCCATCTTCTCTGGTCGCCTGTGCTCGTGATCGGTTGAGCCACCCCGCGTGCACGTGCCAGCAACCAAAAAGCCTCGCTAAGCCCAGCGGTTAAACGCCCGCGCTCCAGCAGTGTTTTCGCACGCGCACGCCCGTGGCCGTGGCACTTGCATGGGTGTACGTGTCATCGCCGGAGCTGCGTTGCTACCTCCGCATCCGCGCCGTTTCAAACCTAGTTCCAAGGTGCCCTGACAATGCTGGCAAAGCAACTGCACAGCCGCATGCGTCACGTCGTCGTCGCCGCTGTTGCGCCTGTGCCCGACAAGCTTCTCCCCGGCACAAGCTTTGCTGTCAATTTTCCCCTCGCGAGCTCCGCCCCTGGACTTATTTAAACCCCCCCCCCCCACTGTGCTGTGAAAGCTCCAAACCTCCAGAAAATCGGCTAAGTCCCAAGCTCCGCCGTGAATGCCTTCTTCTCCGGCGAGCCAGTGAGAGAGCTCACGATGTTAGCCCATTTCACAGCCCCTCTCTTCATTCCAAAGCCACCGGTGAGTTCCCCTCTTCTCCCTCTCTGTGTCATACCAGTTAATTGCATCCCGATGAACCCCATCGCCGGTGATCGCCGTGAAATGTCTTTTGCCCTGTTTCCACAATGCTGTTCGATTCATCCCAAATTGGCCTTCGTGTTAGTAGAGAAAAGGGATCAGTGAGCATAGTAGAGCAAGCGTGTGAAATCAAAATCTTCAATTGTGCCCAAATCAAAGAAATCCCGATCTGGAAGTTCATCAGTTCGCTGGACCTCGTCGCCGAGCTTCTCCGGCCATCCTCCAGTGAAATTAACCCTTCCAGTAGCCTTGTCATATCCCAGAGATCGTTCTCAAGCTTGGAATTGAGCTCTTTTGCCTTGTATCAAAAATCCCCAATTCTGTGTCTTCTTCTCCGGCTCAGTTCACTGGATTTCGTTTTTGACCACTTCAGCCGACACGACTTTGTCTCTTAGCTTTGCCTGACCTCCCTGAGCATTTTCTTCCACTAGGTCGACATCTGGATCTGCCTAGATTGGAAGATATGCCCTTGTCAAGCTTTTGTCCAGAACTGTATCTGTGCCGTGTCGCCACCGCAGTTAATCACCGGATTTGGCCACCCTCCGGCCACTTTCAGCCGTTGATCCTTGTGAGTATTTTGTTCCTGTTATCAAGGCCTAACTCCCAGACAAATTTGTGCATCAATTGGAGCCCTGGATCAAAAGTTATGCTTTACCCTAGTTTTTGGCAATGTCTGCACTATGTCAATGCATGTCAACCACTGGCATTATCCTTTTTTGACCCCTTATGGTTGAGCAATGGAAATGCCACTTTGTCCCATAGATTCCTGGAGTTGCGTTCTACATCTTTCTCTTCTGCCACTTCTCCAGAAAACCTACCTAGAGCTGACCTAAGGCTATGTCTAGCCGTGGACCGAATGTCGACCCTTTGGCGTTCAATCTTTTCAACCCATCTCTTCGAGCAGCGCTCGAATGGCCTTGTTCAGAGCATCTCCCCTGCATGCATGATATATTTTACGTATTATTTCCTATGGAAACTATTTTCTGTATGCTTATGTACGCCGTAGAGCCCGAAGTTGAAGGAGCGGAAGAAGTCTTTGAAGATTCGTCCGAGTAATTAGACCCAGCAGTGCAAGTCAAGTCTCAACCGCTTGATCATGTCTCACCTAGTATTTTGATATAAAGAAGATTAACTGTTTTAAAGATATATGCATGCTGAGTATTTGATGAAAACTATGTTTAGAAACATGTAAATAGATATGACCCAAATCTCGTGTGGAAACCCCTTTTTGAGATTGAATCATCATGCAACCTTGTCACCCTAGGATGCTATGCTTAAACTCTAATCTTATTTAAATGTATATGTTGAGTGTGAAATGGCTAATATGTGAGAAATGAATTTGAAATCCCTTTTATGAAAGAACATGTGAAAGTAGCATTGATAGTGAGGATTGGTTTGTATGCAGAGGGTGCGGTGCGCACCAGGGAATGTGGATGGCTCCTCACTATTGATTCATACAGACGAGAACCTTGTGCTGTGTCTCTATGCGAATTGTAAACGTACCAACCACTTGCCTGGTATGCGACAGGCACAACTTAGTAGCTTTTTGGTATTAACTGTTCCCTGCATGGTTTGTCGATCTGGTTTCTCGTGTGGAAACTGGTGGGCCGCAGTTCGGCCATGAGTGATGTGAGTTCAGAAAAAGTATGAGAGGAAAAGGTGGAAAGAAGGAAGACGCCTTAGACCTAGATTAAACCGTGCGCGGTTGTAATCTTGAATGGTCATATGTCTTGCGTGGACACAGACCAAGGCTATGTGTCCTGCGGGAACATAAGCCAAGGCTAGGAAGTAAGGCAGTGGGGAGGACCCACAACGGTACTTGAGACTTAATTGTCTATTTACCGGGCGGGATACTGTTAATACTAGACTGCAAAAGCGTTGTGTGATCTCGGCCTTGTCACATGCGTATAAGTCGCATGGAGTTGGCCCGACTTGAAAGCCGAGTGAAGAAGTGGATTTAAAAAGAGGTACACCTTTCCAAAGTGTAAGAAAAGTATCAGATACTCTGTACTACCAGGTCATGGAGTATGTTCGCGGTGGATTTATCCATGTGGTTCAGCACGAGTAATTATTTGGAATGTTTTCATAATATGGGTTGATAAAAGTGATGACTCATGGGAGACCATCACATAACAATTTCTAAAGTATAACTTAAGATTTCAAAGTATTGCTTTTGGAAGCTAAAAGCTTTTCTTTATAACTTTAGAGTGAAAATCTACTCTACTCTTATATATATATAAAACCAAGACCCCATTCTTGATCACTCCTCATCTATATATCTGCATTTTTGTAACGAGACTTGCTTAGCATTGTGTAAAAACATGCTCACCCTTGCCTTTACAAACAAATTCAGAAGAAAAGATTCAAGGATCCTGATCCCTTTGACTTTGAGAACCAAGAAGAGGAAAGAGCCTTTCCAGACGATTTGAGCTTCTAGGAGGGTCATGAGCCAAGTTGAGTCCGATGTGGAGGAAGCCCTTCCAGAGCCGCTACAGAAGGAAGTGAAGACCATTGTGGTTGCTTTTTGTGTTGTTTTTCTGTGTTCGGTACTTTAATACCGATTCTTGATTTTGAAATAGTAGTCCTTGTGAGCTTGTACTTATTTTATTTACCAGCTTTATTGTTTAAAGTGAATCCTGTTGTTGTGAGTTTGTGATGCACCTTTCTGTGCGCAATCCACCTGGGTGGTTGCCACGGGATTCCTCAAAGGAGGGTCCCACAGATGATAAAGACTTGTGGTAAGAACTCATACCTGTGCACACTACTACAGAATTACTTTTCACTATCGGTTTAAAATCGTCTCTACTATCGATTTTCTTACCGCTAGTGATCGGCACGATAGAAAAAACGTAACACAACTCTGTCGGTTGCAAACCGATAGTACAATACCTATATTCTAACGTTCACTAATCGTGAATGATAATTTCTTCTATTGGCTCAGTGAACTCAGCCGATAGTGATGTTAGATTTCTTGTAACGGTTCTACACTAGAAACCGATAGTACTGTATAGTTTTCCTATCGGTTAGTTACTCGACACGGTTAGTACTGGAAACTTTCTTCTATCAGTTGTAGGATATGAACCGATAGTATTACAAAGAATTATTAACAGATACAACAATACAGAAAGACACACATTGGACTGATTGAATCTAATTATTCAGATATTGAATTTATTCACAAATACACTAATACAAAGATATACACATGCATTGGACAGATTGGATCTAATTATTCACATATTAAGTTTATTCACAAATACACTAATACAAATACACACATACACCATTTAACACATTCAATGTATATTACACAAGTCATTTATGATCGATTGTTGATAGCCACTTCATCCATCATATATTGAGCCCAAATTTGTTGCATCTGCTCCAATTGAGGCAACTTGTATTGGTCTTTCAACATGGCGCTCTGCATGCTTGTATGAAGTTAGGAAACTGATTTCATTTCAATTACTCTTTTCTAAAGACTACCTGGTTCTAATCGCGTTCAGTATCAATTTAAGAAACTGACACGAGCGGCAAGAACAATTTTAAACGGGTTAGTCAAGAACACTTATAGTTCGTGGAGTGGCCTAAGATGGCGCGATGCAGTGCCCGGCAGCGGTGGAGAACCCAAATGCGAGTGGCAATGGTGGTGCAGGAGCGAAAAGGGACGTTGGGGAGGCTAGGGTTTTCCGCACGTAAGTAGAGACTTATTTGGAAATGTGTTTGGTTGGACTGGAGGGAAAACTCCCGCGCGTTTAACCCATTATAGGGGTCTTGTACTATTTTACTATCGGTTCAAAAACACAACTGTTAGTGAACTTTTCACTCTTCTAAAGGTCCCCACTGTCATAACCATTATTATATATGACGTCCTTTTACTATCGGTTGAATAAACAAACCGATAGTAAAAGTTTATCTTTTCTATCGGTTTGTACACTAATAACCGATAGTAAAAATAACGTAATTTTACTATCGGTTCAAAAACACAACCGTTAGTAAACTTTCCTCTCTTCTAAAGGTCCCCACTGTTTCTTTTACTATCGGTTGAATAAACAAACCGATAGTAAAAGTTTATCTCTTCTATCGGTTCGTACACTAATAACCGATAGTAAAAATAACGTAATTTTACTATCAGTTCAAAAACACAACCGTCAATGAACTTTCCTCTCTTCTATCGGTTTGTATACTAATAACCGATAGTAAAGGTTACGTGCTATTCACTAATGGTTTCCTAGACCATAACCGTTAGTACAAAATCTCTTCTCCACTACGGTCCTCGTACACTAACGGTTTTCTCCCAGATTGCATATAACCGTTAGAAGATAGGGGTTAGTGGACTGCATTTCTGTAGTAGTGGCAACCTGTCCGGTTGGCAGGGTTATGTCCGAAGGCCTGGCTGGCTCCTGGACCTCTGGAGCCGGCACTCCATCCGCGACTCTCGCGGGGTCAGGTTCGGACACCTCCTCTCCTGTCCTCAAGAGTGGAGGATTTTCCTCCTTGGGACTCACAGGAGTTGCAGGGGGAAGCTCTTCGCCTTGTAAAAGTGTTAATTCGATAAACACGTGTACAGAGGATGTTGAGAAGATAAAACCATGAGGAAATTTTTACCGTGGTCACCCCTTCGGTTAGGGAAGCCGAAACAACTGACCCTGAAGCCTCGGGGGCTACGGGAGTAGGGATCTCACCCGCGACCACTGGACTTTCGGTGGCTGCGGAGTCCGCTGCAGTTACTTTTGTTTCTGCGGACGAGATGGAGTGTCGCCGGATGGAGAGTCTGCTGTCTTCCTCCTCCAGCGGATCAAGGGGATATCATCTTCCTCCTCCTCCTCGCTCCTCTCGCCCTGTACGACGAAGAAGTGATTCCAGTTTGTACCTGGAAGAATGGGAGGTACGTGATATCTTACCGCAGTCTTCCTTGCGGTAGGAGGAACGCTCCGTGAAGACCCTTCCCCAAAAGTTTGCTTGGGTCTCTTGGGGGCAGGATTCCTCGTCCTGGGCTTCGAAGAGATCTTCTTCACGTTTTTCATCGTCGGCTTTCCCAGGGAACCGACATTCTCGCTCGGGAATGTCGCCTCGGCGAATCTCCCCAAGAGCTGTTTTGTTCCGACGAAGTTGTCAGCGCTGGGCATACATAAGACCTGTGAATAAGAGCCAAGTGGAAGATGACATATCTTTCGGCCCTCTTGTTTGAGGTCGTCGCCGGCGTGGACCAAGCTCTGGTGGCGAGGCGATCTCTTGGGGCCCTCTACATCAGTGTTGTAGGCCCTGAGGAGATAGTTTGTCTGCCTCTCGACCTCAGAGGAGGGCAGGACTATTGCAGGAATACAAATTAGCCAATACATCACAAAAGTGTGAGGTCTCGGAGCCGAAGTCACATACTTTCATTGTAGTCCAAGGTATTGTCTGCCATGGACTTAATCTCCCAAGCCGGATGAGCCCTTTCATGCAGGGGGCTCACCCGGTTCTTCACAAAGTCGCGGATGATGTCACAAGCTGTTAGTCCATGTTGGACTAGGTGAAGAATTACCTCGACGTGCTTCATCAACTCAGCGTTCATCGCCGGGGGGGAGTCTAACTTGCTCGGCTTCTCTGGCCACGAGTTCTCGAACCACAACCCGCTCTCAGGCGGAGGGGTGCAGTAGAACCACTTCAGGTGCCACCCGTGCACCGAATCCCGCAGGGGTGGGAAGGGATACTCCTTCTTCTCCCTTAGCGGGAAGTAGATACATCTGGCGGCGTTGGCACTCTTCGACCACGCCGAGTAGTAGAAGCGCCAGAAGGGATCCACGCTGGGATACACTCCGATGTACGCTTCGCATAGATACTGGAACACCGCCAAAATCAGGACCGCATTTGGGTGGAGATTGATCAGCTCCAACCCATAATGCTCGAGGACGCTTTTGAGGAACCGACACTCGGGGAATCGGAACCCGCAGCGCATGTATTCCTCGAAAACCACCAGTTCGCCATCTCCAACGACTGGGGTTTCTTGGTCCTTCTCCGCGGGCCGCCAGTTGATTAGCAGCCGCAGAGGAAGGATTTCCTCCTTCTCCAGCGCCAGCAGACTCTCCTCGGAATGGTGGATCGATCTGCTCCAAGACGCCATTTCTTGTGAGAAATTGGAAGAAAAGTTGGCGACTTTGGGGAAGATGGAGGCTGAGGGGAATGAGGGTTTTGTGCGGCGGAAGTATTGAGGAAGGGTTTTTAGCTGTGTGGCTTCCTCAAGAAGCTAACTGTTCCTTTTATAGACCCGAGGAGGCGCACTAATGTGAGTAACGTTCCACTTAATATTTTATTCATTTCCCATAATGGATACTATCTCTGGCGGACCTGTTAAAGTGTTTCTGGTATCAGATCTGAAACAAAAGGACTTCTTTGTTTCAAGGTTTGAAGATACAAAAACATGAAAAGTTCTTCAAGGGTTTTCAGAGGACATTTTCCTTCATGTGCCTTGTAAATTTTCATGAAAATATCCTATGGCCAAGTTTTTGGACGTACGGATATGTTTTGATCAGATTGTGGTATGATCAGAACCGTGTCTTCAACTAAGCTCCGATCCTGATCGAAGTGACGGTCTGATCAAGTTTCGGTTCTGATCGCAGTAATCTTTCAAACTGAACTTCGGTTCTAACCGTGGCTTTACGTTTGATCGCGGTATTAGTGCTAGTCGCGGTACTATTATAAAAACGCGATTTTGGTCGCAGAGCTGAAGTTTACCTGTGTATGAATGGTCGTAAAGACATTGCTTATAGCCATGTTTTCACACAGAAGATGTAAAGAATATTCATGTAAAGAAAGAGATTTTATTTCTTGCATTACATACGAAAGGGATACCGGCGACTAAAGCGTCGACCTAATTCGAAAGAAGTTTGCAAAGTTCTCCCAGGGACATGTTGTTGTCAGTAGGATCTACACTGACAACCCCCAGAGAACTAGCAACTAACCTAAGTCTATCTACATCATCCCTAACAAGAGATGCACTATTGTTCCTAATCAAATCAGAGAGTTCTCGCTGTTGCTGGGCGTGATCCCTCTCTCGACGGAACTGGTGCGCCTCTTCACGGGATCTTTCCAAACATTCTACCAGATGCAGAATCGCCGAAGACATCTCTTCGGTCTTCTTCTCCAGGGCCTCTTTTTCCCCTTGGAGAGTTTGTCTGAGGGAAGGAGGTGGAATCTTAGCAGGCTTGTCGCTGGGGGCTCCAACAATTTTCGTCTCCTACATTTGCAAATATTAGTTTTCTTAAACTATGACAGACAAGCAAAGGGAGACATAAGTAATTACCAATCCTAGCAAGCGACAGGTTGGTATATGCATCCTGGAAGGTAGATCATCCGACAAAAGCGGATGATCACTAGATGGTGGAAGTGCAACCTTCCCACCATAAGATTGCTTCCCCAACACAAGTTGAGGATCATCCGGTCGGGTAGTCACCACTTGCCGACCAGAAAATCAATCATCCAAACAAAAATGGGGAGCATTGGGATGAAATGGAAAAGACTGAGGAGAATGTCCCTCCAAAGGTGGGGATGAAAGTTCAATCTGCCTAGGTACATGAGGAACAGAAGGAAGAAAGAACGACGTTGCATCTTCTACTTTTGCTCTGCTGGAGGATCCCTCGTCAACCTTGGGTTTCTTCCTTGAAGGAGATGGATCTTCAGGCATCTGAGGCCCTTGTTCGAAAACTTCCTCTTCATCGCTCTCAATCTCATGATGTTGTGATCTGCCATCGGGGAGTGGATGAAGAGAAGGATGAAGGTAGCTTTGGAAGAAACTTAGCCGTGAGAAGAAGTTGTGGAGCTTTGTAATTCGAAGGCTTCGGTATTTATAGCCGCCAAGATGACGGTTCGCCTTCCAAACGCTTCGGGTTTTTAAAAGCATTTACAATTTCACCTCGGGTTAAAAAATGTTTCAACAGCACCATCATTACCCATCACATAATACCCAGAGCCCGTCTCGGGGAACCAACCGTCACACTTAGTGCGCCACTAAGTGGAAGATTTGAAGCGTCGGGTTAAAAATCCGATGCATGTCTTGAAATTCGAAATAAACACGTCCCTTCGTTTTCTTCGAATTTGGGGGCTAGCTAACGAGGATTGACACCTGAGTCAGTTCAAAATAAGTGCACGATTGGTTCAAGATAGATTCGAGCCAGACACGTGCCTGGCGGTGTGAACTCAAGACATTTCGAGAAGTACCAGCCCAAGGTCGCAGGCTGTGCGCAATCAGATCACAGTCTTTACGTGATCAGACCGTAGCTAGTGCGCGGTCAGAAGTTCGTATGCTGTGTGCGGACAGAAGGCTGAAGGTGTTGCGCGGTAAGCCAACATCTCGTGGTCAGAATTCTTTCGACCAGGGAACGTGGGATTAATCTATTTCTGCTACAGGAATATCCCAAGTATCCCGAAGATTCTTCCACGTAGAGGAGCAACCGTCAGGAGGTTAATACGTGCAGTTATCCACGAATAACACGTGTTAAACCTACGTGGGAGTTAAGAGCGGTTCTCCAAACCGCATCCAAACAACCGTTTGATGCCGTTATGACTTGGCGCCCTTTCGACCAGTATAAAAGGGCTGCATGGTGTATCAAACAGGGGGATCGATCAAGAGATCAAGACACAACATATCTCACTTGAAGAATAAAATAGCCAAGGCTACGGCTTAGATTAGATAGCTTCCATAAGCCTTCTAGGCTTCATTTTGTATACTCATACAGGGAAAACCTTCGCCTGTGAAGGTCTTTTCCCGTCACTTTGTAACTCTTTACTGCACATAGTGCAATCCCAACAGGACGTAGGGCTATTACTCCCACCATTGAGGGCCCGAACCTGTATAAACTTCTCTGTGCTCTAGTTCTCCATAATTCTACATACCTTCCCGGAGGGTCACCCTGAAAGGTCTCACTATTTATAAATTCTGCATAAGTTTGGCTAAGGACCCCGAGTCCGAATCGTCGACAAGGGGGCTCTACCAAACTAAAACTAAACTAAACCCCAATGGCTAGTATGTAAAAAAGTATGTCTAATTCAGCCAAAAGCTTCACTCCTTATACTACATAAGTCCTAGAATTAACCAATTACAAGTCAAGACTTATTTAGGAAGGAAATTGTCTCAGATTCGGACTTTAAACTGACTAATGGGTCTGTTTTGGATTCGGAAATCGGGTTTCGGGTCGCATTCAGGTCCAATTTTGGGTCGGATTGCTGATTTTTTTCCCAGATTTTCAGCATCTTCTTTCTCCACTTCGTGTCCTATCCAAACGATGTCAAAATAACTCCAAATTTGGTATCACTAGTACAGAAATGCAGTCTTCTATTGGTAAAAAACACCCTTCTACTATCGGTTTTTGTACTGATAGAGATAGACACGATAGAACAAGACTGGACATTTTCTATCGGTAAATAACCGACAGAAGAAGTTCACTATTCTATCGGCATATTATGAATCTACCGATAGAAAACCCGTCGTAGTCTTACGTCCAGCGGCAGGGAAAGTACCATTATTCTAACGGTTAATTACAAGATTACCGACAGAAAAAATCATAATATTCTATCGGCATATTAGGAGTGTACCGATAGAAAACTCGTCGTTAGCGGTTGGAAAAGTACCACTATTCTAACGGTTAATTACAAGTTTACCGACAGAAAAAATCATACTATTCTATCGGTATATTTGGAGTGTACCGATAGAAAACTCGTCGTCAGCGGTTGGAAAAGTACCACTATTCTAACGGCTAATTATAAGTTTACCGATAGGAAAAATCATACTATTCTATCGGCATCTTACAAGTTTACCGATAGAAAACTCGTCAATAGCGGATTGAAAAGTACCACTATTCTAACGGTTAACTACGAGATTACAGACAGAAAAAAGCTTAGTACTCTATCGGATATGTATGAGTTCACCGGCAGGAAAGGTCACACTCTTCTAACGGTTAATTTTGATTGTACCGATAGAAAAAAGTACAGTAGTCTCTCGGTTGTTGATGAATTTACCGATAGAGCATTCACATATACAGTACTTTATTTACATTCACAATACAGTACATTCACATATACAGTACAGATGCAATACAGTATAGATTGGATACACAATACAGTACAGATGCAAGGTAAATTCACAGAACAATTTGACACATTAGGCAGTGATTCACATTTATTCACATATGTATGGACAAATACAGATTGCAATCCAAGGTGGACATTTATTCACATATATATATATTTATTCACATGTATATAAACAGTCTATGCAGAGTACACGAAAAGGAGAAAATTTTCATGCTGGATGGTTGGGCGCTACTTCCTCCATGACATATTGTGCCCAGATTTGTTGAAGATATATAATCTTTGCATTTTCATATTGGTCTTTCGACATGGCGATCTGCAAGCATGTGTGCATACTGAGTAACTAACTTCGATCCTAATTTAGAACGTGACACCCATTTTTGAAATTTGAGTTAGCTATCGATGCTTACCTGGGGGAATCGGGAAAAGTTTGTCTGCACTATGTCGTACATGTAGCGGAGCACATAAAACCCGCATTCCCACGATTGCGGCTGCTGATGGCACTGAGATAATTGCATATGCGAAGACATGTTAGCTATATATTGTTTCCATAAACTAATTAAGCATAAACAAAAAGTCTCGTGAGTACCTCATATTCTTTCCAAGCTAGTACGGAGCCCTGCGGTGCGGCATGCCTCCCTCCAGCGGACACATATTTATCAAAAGCCCTGCATTTCAGTTAGTATTGCCAGTTAATGTATTATCATTAGCTAGTGAGGTCAAAATATAAATCAAACATATAAGTTACTTACGCCTCCATATTCCCCTTGAGCACATATTCCATCGATAATCTGTCACGCATCGAATCGAGGTAGTACACCTCGTTCCTCGGCGGACAGATCACGATGAGGATCCAGTGGCCCCTGCATTGTACGTAAAAGAGGACCGCTAGCTCAAAGTACATCTCAGGTGTAACATACAAGATTGAGTTAAATTAGTACGAAATGCACTAACCTTTGGTGGTACGGCACCAGAATGAAGTCCCTGTCCTGCTGCGCCATCAGCGCGCTGGATATGTACTGCTCAGCGTGCGCGGCGTCCTGCTCTAGCATCGTGAGGCTTATTTTCTCTGGGTCGAGGAAACCCACCTTGTCACACGCAGCCTCCGATGCTAGCCTGTACATGCACCTGCATGCGAAGGACGAGATTAATATTAATTTCACAGAAAGTTACTCAGTATTCAAATGAACTGCAACATTAATGCAGAGTTAGCAAACAGAGTTAGAAAACAGCAATACATAGCATCAGCAAACTCACAGGACTCCAGTCCGTATGATGGACATATCGAGCTCCCGCCAGTTGTAGAGGTCGAACAGATCCTCGTGTGCCACGGATATAGTCCCGGGCTCACGGTGGAACTGCCCAGGCCTGTAGGGAACTAAGAAGTTCAGGCTGCGCCGAGCTCGATGTAGGTACCAGTCGTGGAGGTCTCTGGTTGATCGATCCAATTTCTGCAAAGATGCCTCCGACAGGAGTGGGAGCGCGTTCGTGAACGTCCGCGGCAGTCCCTGTCGCCCTTTGCCCTTGCCTTTGCCGCCCTTGCCTTTTGCCGGGGACTGAGCGCGTACCTTCGAAGGCAAGGGCGAGGTGATGGCGGCTTTCTTCCGAGGTGGAGGCGTGGATGCGCTGGGTGGGGTCGAGGCCGTCTTTGATGTGTCCAGGTTCGCACGAGATCGGGCCTCATGCCCCGAGCTGGGGGCGCAGTCCCCTGGTAGCCCCGCGGCAGGCCACTTCAATTAATGAGCACGTATGTTAGATTATGCAAGTTGAGTGTACTGAGTAGGATGTAATCTAAAATGTGTAGGATTTACCGGTTGTATTACAAGACACTTCTTGGGCCACTGGACGTAGGAGCCCACTTGATCCGGGAGGATCACCAAGTCCTGATCGCATGTGGCTTCGCGACCAAGTCCTGATCGCATGCGGCTTGGCGACCAAATCCTGATCGCATACGGCTTCGCGACCTTAACCGTGTTCGGAAAGGATCGCGACCATGGATTGGTCCGCGACCAGGAAAAGGAATTTGTTCCCTGTTCGGAATTGTAATCAGATCCGAATGTGTATAACTAAGCTTATCTGTTTAAGATTAGTTATATGAGTCTAATACGTTTAGGTCTCTAAGTCTGATACGTACTCATACGATTGGACTATAAATACCTTGTAATAGGTCTAGTTTAGATCATCGAATTCAATCGAAGAATCATAGAACTTATTTGAGTTTTAGACACTTATAGTTCCTTCGACGTAGGCAAGTGTGCCTAACGTTCGATGTGTAAAGCCCTCTTTGAAATAAAGAGTTGTGTAATTACTTTGGGTTTCGGTATTTCCGAGTAAGATGCCGTTATTCCGCATATTAGAATCTGGGCGAGCCTAGTGCGAAAACCAAGGCTAGATCTCAAACGGATCAAGTTGGTATCAGAGCAACTTTCCTATCCTGTGGATGGTGAAGACTCGCCAGGGTTACAAAACCTCCAGCGAAACTCCAGGCGATCAATTGACGGTTCTTACAGCCGCGTCTCCGACAATGTCTGACGATACCTCCGTTCAAGCTAACCTAGCCGAACAAGTGGCTAAACTCTCCACCGACATGGAAACCGTGCTTGCTTGGATTAAGCAGCAGGCCATGATTGTACCTCCTGAAGTAGGGAAGGGTATGGGTGCGGAGACTGGTGAAGACTTGCGCAGGACAGACGAAGATGAAGACGAAGGCAACCACAAGACCAACGACCTCGCCAACACCTCCTTAGCTGTCGGATCTTTTAAAGTCGACGCTAAGATTGATATACCCATATATGATGGGGTGATCGATGCCGAGAAGCTGGATTCTTGGATCGACCAGCTTGAGACCTACTTTGACCTGAAAGGGTTCAGTAGCGCTCAAAAGGTCAAATTTGCACCTTTGAAGATGAAGGACCACGCCAAGATATGGTGGAAGGCCCTTGTCATCAGTGGTGAAGCTGACGATCTTGTGTGGGGTCAATTCAAACGACTTATGCGACAAGAATTTTATCCAATGGGTTACCTTGAGGAGAGATGGGAACGTTGGCACAGATTGTATCAACGGCGCGACCAGACTGTCCAAGACTATACGACGGAGTTTCGGCGACAAGCAATGGTCATCGGCATCTCACTGTCCGATCTTCAGGTATTTCGGAAGTACACATCTGGACTTCAGAAATCGATCAGTACTGAGCTAAGTCTGTTCAGAGTTCAAGACATCTCGACCGCGAGTACGACTGCTTTGGCGATTGAGAAGAAGAATAAGACCCGCAACGATAAGAACTTGAGGGAGATTTCAACCACGACAAACTCCGGAGAGGGTACCCACGATACGGGTAACACTTGTGAGCATTGTCATGTTGCTGGGCACACAAAAGAGAAGTGTTATAAATTTCATCCTGAACTGCGACCAGAAAGAAAAAGGAGGGATGAACCAAGCACACGAACAGCTATGGTTACTTCTATTCCGCTCGTAGAGGAAATTATCCAGTTGGATTCGGTTGAAAAGGCGGACACGACCTTGTCTCTAATGGCAATGCCGAAGGAGAAAGGTTCGGGTTCATCAATTGACCACAACCCGACAGAGGAATTGTTCGCTGTTAACATACAGGTGAAGCACGAGGTGGTCGCAGCCATCTTCGACCCCGGAAGCCAAAAGAATTTGGTCTCCTCCGGGCTGGTTCGACGACTTGGTTTGCAGACGACTCAACATCCTCGACCGTATCCTCTGGGATGGTTCACTTCTGACGTGAATCAGCAGATCAAGAGTCAATGTACTCTAAAGTTTGCAATATCTGCTCGTTACATCGACGAGGTTCAATGCGATGTCATCCCCATCGATATTTGCCAAGTGATTTTTGGAAGTCCATTCTTATACGATCGTGACGCCCATTACCACCGAAGAGCTCAAGATTACGACCTCACAAAGGATGGGACGAAATTTATCATCAGCAAAAACGACCACGTCGACACCAAGGACTTGTTGACAGCAAATCAGGCAAAACAGATTGTCAATGCATGCTCAAAGTGTGTGCTGAGCGTGATGCGTCCAGTTAGCCAAGGGGATTGTGATACATCGAGTATGGAAAATGATGGTTGTTTGGTGAGCTTGCCTGCAGAAAACAACGTGCTGTTCGCAGAGGTATATCGTCGATCACCACAACGACTAGTTGAAAACGACATGCAACTTGTCTCTACGGCGCCACTATTCAAAATTCGCAATCCTAGCTTTGGGATCGGTGATAGTATTAACCTCGACAAGGGGAAGGCTATCCGCGAGTGGCCAAGGCCACAATCCATGACGGAGGTGCTAAACTCCATGAGCGCCTATCCATACATTCGATCCGACGATTGTAGCATTGCTCATCGTGTGTTCGTTCCAAAACTCCCAGTCGTTCTCTACGTCATCACGGTTGGTCACCAACGAGTGTTGGCTCCTTCTCAATAGGGGAGTCATGATCCGGGAGGATCTCATGTCGCGTTCGCAACGGATTTGCGACCACGAAAAGGTTTGCGACATTGGAAAGGTTTGCGACCTTGGGAAGGATTCAAAGTCTTCGAGCCTTCAATGCTGGATGATGAGCCAGATACTATAGTACTATCTGTTGAAGACTTGGTCTATCAACGAGACAAACCTCTATGTAAAGATGTGATTCTGGAAAAGAAGGTGACTACCACCCACAGTGGCACCAAGGAGACTTTTCGAATCGGTCGGAAAGATCAACGAGCACGTGCGGCAAAGTGGTACACCAAAGAAGATGGACAAGCCCAATTTCCACATCTCCAGTTTGATCGTGAGGTCGCAACAGGGGTTGGCTCCTTCTCAACAAGGGAGTCATGATCTGGGAGGATCTCCAAGTCCTGATCGCATGTGGCTTCGCGACCAAGTCCTGATCGCATGCGGCTTGGCGACCAAATCCTGATCGCATACGGCTTCGCGACCTTAACCGTGTTCGGAAAGGATCGCGACCATGGAGAAAAAAGTCCACGACCAGGAAAAGGAATTTGTTCCCTGTTCGGAATTGTAATCAGATCCGAATGTGTATAACTAAGCTTATCTGTTTAAGATTAGTTATATGAGTCTAATACGTTTAGGTCTCTAAGTCTGATACGTACTCATACGATTGGACTATAAATACCTTGTAATAGGTCTAGTTTAGATCATCGAATTCAATCGAAGAATCATAGAACTTATTTGAGTTTTAGACACTTATAGTTCCTTCAACGTAGGCAAGTATGCCTAACGTTCGATGTGTAAAGCCCTCTTTGAAATAAAGAGTTGTGCAATTACTTTGGGTTTCGGTATTTCCGAGTAAGATCCCGTTATTCCGCATATTAGAATCTGGGCGAGCCTAGTGCGAAAACCAAGGCTAGATCTCAAACGGATCACCACTGCCTCAGCAAGTGTCTGCAGTTCCTCTGTTAGGACTGGCAACGGAGAATCGTTGTAGCCCGGCATGGCCATGTCCACCTGTACCTTTGCGAAACCCAACCGCAGAGGTACACAGTGGACCCGGACATCCGGCCCAGACGGATATACGAAGCCGTGTCCAACCACTTCCTGCCCGGCGCCTACGTGATTCTGTAGGATGCAGCCCTCCGGCCCTTGCAAATTTGTAACAATTAAGTGCACAGATGAAGGCTTGCATCAACTTAAGTGCACAGATGAAGGCTTGCAGTACCTCAAGTAGATCCACTGGATCCGCGAGTACCTTCGAAGCGCAACTGCTTATCCGACCCCGCGGGGTACCGTCGTCCTGGGGATCCGCATCTGCACTCTTGGCCAGCAATGCTTGTCTCAACCGTGCAAACTCTTCCCTCATTTGTGCGACCTCGGTCTGCACCTCAGACTGTACCTCAGCCCGTATCTCAGCCCGCATCTCTACACGAATCTCCTCCCGTACCTCAACCCGTATCTTACCGGAGAGGTCAGCTTCCTTTTCCTTCCAGGTGCGGGCCTTCTTCCTCGGTGGAGCCGGATCTACGAAACCGGCCTTCCACGACACAATGGCTCCCACGGCCCGTGTCCGCCCGGGATGCTCCTTATTTCCTAGAGCCCGGGTGAGGATGTCGTTCTCCCTCTGTGGGGTAAACAATCCCTCCGCTGCCTCCTTCTCAAAAGAGATCTGTTACATTTGAAGGTACCTTGTGAGACAAATTGCCTTATATACACTTGTGCGCACACAGTTTACGAGGTTAGCCAACTTACCATTCGCCTCACAACGTCGGCGTCCCCAGGGGTTGCGAACTGCACAGACCCCGTGGACGACACGGACCCCCTCCCCCTCCACCATCGCTTGCACCTCTCATCCCGGATCTCGGAGAGCGGCAACTCAGGGGTGTCGATGACAGGATTTTGTTCGTCTTCCTTCTTCCACTGTTCCTCCTTCCCCACATAGCCCCGGGATCCGAGCCGATGCGGGTGGTCGTTCCTCTTCTGGATCGCCCTATTCTTCTCGCTAAGGGCCTTGAACTCCTCAGTCCCCTTCTGCTTGGTGAATTCCTCTCATACCTCCTCCGATATGAAGGGGTACTTCTCGCAAGGAGATTTCCCCGCAGCTAGGAAGTTACTGACGAGCCAGCTCTTAAAGGTTTTCCATGTTCCGTTCATGTCCTTCAAGCAGGCAGTCCTAGGTGTATCGTCGGGGATGTTCCACTTAGCCTGTTTCCGAAAAATGCATACAATTAATCACGAGTTAGTTAAACTTTAGTATAAGCCAAGAGAACGTGATTACGAAAGAGTTCAGCGATTTCAGTTCATTTAACCTTCACTTCCGCCCACAACCTATCCCTCTCGTCCGCCGTCACGTCCTTCTAGCTCTGGACGGTGATCTTCACCCTTTCTTTCGCCAACAGCCCAACGTAGGCCGCGTACCTCCCAGCATTCTTTCCAATCGGCCTCCCAAATTGGTTGAACTCACAAGAAAGATCAGTGCGTTTGGCCAAACGCCCCAACGTCGTCGCGCCTCGCCCCACCCTCTTGCGCTGGGATGTAACAGCCCCATATTCAGTAGTTACGATGGGGTTGGCCCTAGTCGAACCACTAGTACCATCCGATGAAGACGACGACATGTCTTCCCCTACAAAACCTTCAACAAACCATATATATGGCAATTAATTCGCCTTGGAGTTCCATAACTCAGCTCAGGACTAGAGACTAACTAGGGCGGCAAAAGAGAAAATAATACAAAAAGAAAGACATGCATAAATTACTTACTGAACTCTTCAGAAATATTTTCTATCGGTAAACACATGAGCTGCCGATAGACCATAACAATTACCTCCATACAAGACAATTTTTCTATCGGCAAACACGTGAGATACCGATAGAACATAACAATGTTCTCTACATATGGAATTTTGTTGACAAGCCACCATTCACTGTCATCACATAACATTCTCGATGATTTGCTACACTAATATTCATGGGCCAGCATTATTATTTCACACGTAAATATGCACACAAGCATCTAAGTGCCACTGTGCATAATCTTTAGCCTAGCCTGTATGTGAGTCATCAGGACTTCACAGCTATTAGGTTGGGAAAAGTCATGTATATAGGCATTTGAAACATATACATCGAAGACCCATCCACATTGCCATATATTCATACGAAGTGAGTACCAAACTAGTACATTGCATGGCTCATGTCCTTCCAGATCCAAATTAAGTTTTACTACTTGTGCAGAAAAATTTTCTATCGGTAAACACATGAGCTGCCGATAGAATATGTGTAAGAACACCTCCAACATATAATCTGCATTACATGGCAGTTGGATACAATTGATCACACATACAGCAGTATAGAGAAGTTAAAATCTCAAAACAGGTTCATTACAGCACTGGAACATATTATGTAAACCCTAATTAAAATCAACATTGCCTGCGGAATGTATATAAGCCAACACAATAGGGAACCCTAGTGTAATTGCAAAACTCGAAGAATTAGGACGTGCAAAACACTAGGATCAAATAAAGAAGATGCTGGAATAGAACGACGAATTAGGGTATTTACGGCGGCGATCAGTTCTGGTGATGGAGAGGTGGTGTAGAACGCAGTAGCGGCGGGCGAAGGACGAAAATAAGAACCGGTGGCAGTGACGAACCAGTGTCCAGCCGGCGATCGTCGTGTGGGAGAGAGGAAGTGAGTGCTCACGGCGGAGGTTGGGGTTTTCTTCGCTCTCGAAGAGACGCAGTGCTCTAAGGTGGAACTGTTCGAGTGGAGGGAAACTAAAGGGCCGTGTACGAGTAATAAAGTAGCGGAGGAACTTTTCTATCGGTATAACAAAATGATACCGATAGACTTATGTAATTTTCTATCGAAACAACAAAATAATACCGATAGAAAAAGTAAATTTCCCGGAAAATTATTTGAATTAGTGGATGCATTTTTCTATCGGTATAAACAATAAAATCCCGTGAGACCAATTTTCCACAGAAATTTTTTTTAAAGTGCTTGAGATTGGGTGCCCTTTTTCTATCGGTAAAAAAAAACAAAATACCGTGAGAGCAATGAAAAGGTGCCCTTTTCTATCGGTATAAACAAAAAAATCCCGTGAGCCCAATTTTCCCCAGAAATTTTTTTTGATTAAGTGCTTGAGATTTGCGTGCCCTTTTTCTATCGGTAAAAACAACAAAATACCGTCAGAGTAATGAAAAGGTACACAATTTAACATCAAACAGACCGTGGTTGAAAGCTGCAGAATGTTAAAGAAAGAGGGAAGATAGACGGAAAATTGGAAAATTGACATAAAAAGAAATTGTTCATTCATTGTTGTTTTATCACTTACAAAAAAAAAATAAAACCCAAAATGCTAGGTCAAGGGGTGGTCTTAGCCCTGGCTGCATGTAGAATAGAGTCAGTTAGACTTGCAGCCAGGACGCAGGACTCCTCTAGCGACAAGTTGTCCCTACTACCGCGTCAAGAAGGCCTGCGACCTCCCTCAGCTTCGCTATGGTATCCTTCATAGTCAAACCGCAGCTAGCGATGGTCATATCCGCGGATTTCTTCTCCTCTCGAAGACGCCTCGTCCTCGCCCTAGCATTGTCACCATCCGTCTTCATGCGCTTAATTCGCTGGAAGAGATCGTCAAGGTCAAGCCGTAGCTGAGTGTGCTTGTCTGTAAGGAGCTTGTGCTCCTCTTGGAGGGCCCTCAGGTCAGCCTTCACTTTGGCAGTGTCTTCCACGACTACCATTCCCTGTGCAAATCAACAGGTCAAGAATGAACTGAACATGGATTAACAATACAGGGGTAAACCGAGGAGATTTAGAGTTCTTACCGGGGAGGCCGTGGATGACGATCCCATGGAGGTTGCCATTGTGAAAGAGAAGATGAGGAGTCCAACCGTTCAAGAATTAGAAAAACAACAAAATACCGCGACGCATGGCGAGGTACTTATAGAGTTTCCAAGGCGACGCATGGCGACACGTTTGAGAATTCAAAGCGGCAGAGTCTTCTTCTATCGGTAAAAACAGGAAAAAACCGTCAGACAACAAATACCGTGAGACAAACGAATTTATTCTAACGGTAAAATAGAACAATACCGATAGAAAACATTTTGAAGTGCCTGAGAGAAGATGTCCTTCTATATCGGTGGTCATCTACGTGCACATCGGAATGAACATTACCAAAATTGGGATGATCATCGATATTATTGCAATCCACATCCGAGTCGTGCTGATTGGTAGTAGTGGTGCTTGTTTCCTCAAGATCTTCGCCATGCCATATCCAACGGGTGTATCGCGCGTTAAAACCACGACGAATCAAATGACTCTTAATTTGATCAGAGTTGCTAAACCTCTTCAAGTTCATACAATCTGTACAAGGACAGAGCATATTTTTCTCTCCCTTCCTCTCCTTTTGTTGCTCAGCAAATTTAATAAACTCATTCACACCATCCAAATATTCAAGAGTAGTACGTTTTATTCCATACATCCAATATTTCCTGTCCATCTACAATTAACAAAATTTAACGAGTAAGCCATGCATGAAACCTGCCTGATTAAGTTATGTATATGTACATGTACAGCCTCTTACAACAGATACATGTGTTGAACCCTAGCCTGACGAAATTAACACTAATTAACCTAGCTAACTACACAATACAAGCTAGTTAGCTCCTAAAACATGACGCATTTCCAGCTACCAAGCTCCCAAGCTTAGAGCTACAAACTTGGAACTACACAATACAGCTAGCTTGCAAGTAGAGAGGAAGGGAGATCTAGAGGGAGAGAGAGATAAGTGTCGACGATTAAGCATACCTTAAAGAGAGGGGCGCAATCAACTTCCCTCCAGCCTGCGCTGATCACCCTAGCAGTGTAGCTGGAACTTTCGTCACAAACAGAGGGACACAGAGTGCAACAGAACAAATTAAAGAGCAGCTCAGCAATGGTCGAGTGGGGTTTTCCTTATAATGGACATTTTTCTAACGGTAAATACATGAAATAACCGTCAGACTAACTTAGGTAATTTGCCGCTCACATATTCTATCGGTAAAAACACACACATACCGTTAGAGAATATACATTACTGAGCAAATATATGTGTTTTCCTATCGGTAAATATGTGTACTTACCGTTAGATCATGCATAACACAGCACGCACATGTGTTTTTCTATCGGTAAATATGTGTACTTACCGTTAGAATATGCATGACTGAACAAATATATGTATTTTTCTATCGGTAAATATGTGCACTTACCGTTAGAATATGCATGACTAAACAAATATATGTGCTTCCTATCGGTAAATATGTGTATTTACCGTTAGAATATGCATGACTAAATATATGTATTTTTCTATCGGTAAATATGTGCATTTACCGTTAGAATATGCATGACTGAACAAATATATGTGCTTCCTATCGGTAAATATGTGTATTTACCGTTAGAATATGCATGACTGAACAAATATATGTGTTTTCCTATCGGTAGATATGTGTACTTACCGTTAGAGGAGGTACTGTTACCAAACTGGGACAAACATGCACATGCCATTTCTCACATTCAAGGAATCATATCAATGTAACATCAAACAGATCTTACATCAAACGGATCTTAACTAGAAGATAAAGCAATATATTAAATGCTAATTTGTGGATTAACTAGGAGACACAAAAATACTTTTCGTAGGTAGTTGGGACTTCATCTTGCCAAAGAAATTACAGATGCCAGTTCACAAATTCAGGTACAAACATACACATGCCAGTTCACCAATACAAATTCAGGTACAAACATACACATGCCAGTTCACAAATTGAAGTGCATGTCTGAAACAGTAGTACAAATACACACCTACCTACCAATACAATTAAATACACAAATGCTCCCTGCACATTCAAGTTCATGTCCCAATTAGCAATACATGATACACGAATATACAACAATATACAAATACAACAATTCACACATTCGATGTATATTACAAAAGCCACGTCTGAAATTAACAACAGATCACGACGAGGACCCAGTGGCCCATACATGCATTTTACATAAAAGGGAACCTTTGCAGGTTGCCACAATGCAACTACCGACTACAAGTTAGACCTGATACATCACAAATCCATTCATCCAAAACAGCAAATGTCTGAACCACATTGGACTTAACCATAGGAGTTCAGTTCAAAGACGCCCGAGGAGCTGGAACAACCGTCGACATACATTTGTACGTATTGGTGATTTCCTCGGACTCAAACTCGATCAACTCAACTCAACTCAACTCAACTCCATTAACAAAAAGAACCTACCTTCCAAGATGTTGTTCTGTGTAGTGATGGTGTAGAATGGCTGTGCAAATAACAACAATTCTTCTTCTCCAAGCAGGTAAGCATCTGGCCACAAGCTGGTGCATGCAAAAACATGTAAGATGCTTTCTATAGGTCCTGATTTGAGAAACACGCCGGGCTTAAGCATCTTCTCGACCGAGCCAACCAAGATCTCGCCCTTCACGTCCTTCCAGCTCTCGACGGTGATCTTCACCATTTCTTTCGCCAACAAGCCAACGTAGGCAGCGTACTGCGATGAAGAACCGTGAAATACGTTGCCCCTCATGAGCATCATCCAAGGACCTTAACAGATCATAATCATATTGAAAAGAAGACACATCAAAATGAAGGATACAAAAAAAGCAGAATTATTGCCATAATCGGATTAGAATAATCTAACAATATTGCAGAAAATTTACGTACCTTCCTTGGGATGCCGACGTCTAGAGGGCGTCGATGGAGGTGCGGAGGTGCAGCGGTCCCCTGTAGAGGTGCGCCGGCCGTCCATGGAGCTTACGGGTTAGGACTACGAGCCCCAGATGAAGTGTGAGAATGAAAGAGACATACCCGTGTATTTATACAATTATATATTTTCTATCGGTAAGAAAACAGAATACCGTTAGTAATAAAAACATCTGTAGAAGCCGAATGGTTCTATCGGCACAATAAATATTACCGATAGGAATTTTTGTACATACTCTATCGGTGTGTACGTACATTACCGATAGAATATTACTAGTTGTAGAAGGCCAACAGTTCTAAGATATTTTGTGCAATATTCTACCGGTATAAACATTCATTACCGATAGAATAAAACTATTAGAAGACGAACAGTTCTAAGCAATTTTCTATATATTCTAACGGTAAAAGAATCCATTACCGATAGAATAAAAATATTTGTAGAAGGTCAACTATTCTATCGGCGAACTACATATTGCCGATAGGAATTTTTAATATACTCTGTCGGTATATTCATACAGTAGCGATAGAATAAGTCTAGTTGTTGAAGTCGACCAGTCCTATCGGCGCACAACATTCTTCCGTCAGTACTTATGCATCTCTTCTAACGGCAAATATGTTCATCACCGCTAGAGTAAATCATACTATTTATTCTATCGGTAAGTTTCTTAGAAACTGATAGGGAAAATACATCCGTCGGGCTTTTATGACCGCGAGGCACATTTTCTATCGGTTTTGTGCTGTTTCGCTAATAACCGATAGAAAATAGGGGTTAGTAGACTGCATTTCTGTACTAGTGTATGTTTGTTCCCTGAAACATGACGAACACACTCATGAAAGTGGATTATAAAAATGTTACAAAAAGTCACATAAAATGATGTATCAAAGGAATTTTAAGCATCATTTTTGCACATTCTCAATACTAAACCTAGGGTAAAATTCTACCAAATTAAGACTTATCACCTTGCCAACCATGAATCCTCAGTAAAGTAGAGTTTGTTAGCTGAACTCTCACTTTTTACGATTGAGGCAAAGTTGATGTTGTCGCAACTGCTCGAACACTTTTCCACATGAACTAGGTGCTCCTCCCACGAACGACTATAGACTAGTATGTCGTCGAGGTACTCAATTACAAAGTCGTCGATGAACTGCCGCAATACGTCATTCATGAGACGCATGAAAGTGGCTGAGGCATTGTAGAGCCCAAACGGCATGACTAGCCATTCGAACAGACCTTGTCGCGTTTTGAATGTGGTCTTCCAAGTATCCTCCTCTTGGATGCTGACTTGACGATACCTTGATTTTGGATTCAATTTTGAGAAGACAGCAGCATGCTTCTGTTGGTCTAACATGTCGTCTATACGAGGAAGAGGGTACCGGTTCTTGATGCTGATCTTGTTCAGTGCTCGGTAGTCAATGCACATCCACCAAGTCCCATCTTTCTTTGGCACTAGTACCACAGGAGATCCACAAGGCAAACTACTTGGTTGAATGACACCATCATTCAGCAATTCTCATAGTTTCCTTTTTAATCTCTTCATTCCTCAATACTGAGTTGCGATACATACTCATGATTGGGAAGTGTCACATCCGACACAAGCTGAATATCATTCTCGACGGGTTGGTTTGGCGAACGACCCTGAATACTTTCGAACATATCACTATATTTCTCCAGTAGTCCGATAAACGACCATGTTCCTCTCAGCAAGCCAACGATAAAGCTGCCCAAGTACTATCACTTAGACCAACCAGTCGAATCATAACAAGCACACATTTTTGACATGCGTTGATGATTCCACTACCACAGAAACTGAAATCCAGGACGACATATCACAGATGATTATGAACCTTTCAATGGAACACCGTCTACGAAGGCCTGTTGGGAGAATATGTTAAGTTATCACAGTCAGTTCTGAGGTCAAAACCAACTGGGATAATCATGCAGATAGTTTTGACCATGGAACTATCTGTGATATTCTAGTTATCACAGACAGTTCTCAGTTCAAAACCGTCTGTGATAGTTCTGGACTATCACAGTCAGTTCTCAACTGAGAACTGTCTGTGATAACTAGAATATCACAGACGGTTCTGAGGTCAAAACCATATATGACTATCATAGTCGGTTCTAAACTCAGAACCGTCTGTGATAGTATGGTATTACAGACGATTTTGATGTCAGAACCGACTGTGATTGTAACATCCCAGTTTTTGGCTATCTTTTCTGCTTGCGAGTCAGCATATCTTCTTTCGAATCCCTGATGTCTCAAACCTATTTTGATCTCTTATCTCAAAATCATGATCTTAGGTATGCCACTACCTTAACCTAAAAAGGTGGCAGCTCAACTTCATCTCCCAGATCATTTTCACCTTTCAGTCCAAAAGTATTTCAGTTTAGTCCTTTTCAGAATTTTCAGAAAACCCAAAAAGGCTAAAAGTCTCAGATCATCTCCAAACTCAAATCTGATCAAATGGTTGTCTTCCTTTTACTTTTCTGAATGTTTTTCCCTTCTGGAAGAACTCAAAAATCTCAACTGAAACCCTAGTTTCAGCCCCGACAAAATTGTCAAACCCTAATTACCCTATTTTACCCTGTTTTCAATTTTTGTCGAAACCCTCAGATCTTATCGGATTTTGCCATTTTCCCTGCTGGATGAGTCCAAGTATTTTGGTAACACTCATCTACAAAGTCAGAATTCAAATCAGCCCTCCAGATCTCCAGATTTGCAAATAGGCCCAAGTTCCCGAACCAAAATCCTCGCAGTTTAGTCCAAACCTTCGCAAATCAGCCTAAACTTTGCAACCAGGCCCCTGTGCCATTTTCGACCACGACCAGTACAGTTCGACCAGCGCCCCGCCACTTTGCCTCGCCGCTGAACTCGCCGCCGACGAAGTTTTTCCACGTAGCCACCATCGCAGCCACGTAGCCACCACCTGCGCACAACCGTGCCGCCACCGTGGAGCACCTCACCCGCGCTGTGCCGTGATCTTCCTCGCGCGCGCGCGTGCTCCAGCAGCAGCAAAGCAACGCCACGTTGCGCCCATGCCGAAGCCAGTGATCCCGTCGCCCTGCTCCAGCCAGATTTGCTGTGATTCCTCTCACCTGGCACAGTCGTTGCCGCGTCCCAACGTCGTCTCGGTCCCATCTCCGGTGTCAGTCACGCGCATCTGGTTTGACTCGCCTCAACTCCCGAGAGCTCAGCCCTCGCCTATATAAGCCCCCCCTCAACCGCAGCAGCTCTTCCCACCACCCCTCAGCTGCAAGCTTCAAGCTTCCACCACCAGAGAGCAGCCAAGTTCCTCAACGCCGTCATGAGTGCTTTCTTCTCCGGTGAGAGGCTTTTGAGGTCACCGTCGCCAACTTCGCCCGCAGCTTCTCACTCCAAACCAAGACCACCAGTGAGTTACTATCATCCCCCTCTCCGTATCATATCATTTAATTGGCCCCCGGCGAACCTCAACACCGGCAATCACCGGAAAAGCCCAAATCCCCTGTTTCCTCAATGCTGCCCGATTCAATCCAAATTAGCCCTCGTGCCAATGGAAGAAATTGTTCACCACACTCCCTTTAGCAAGCCTACAAGTTTGGATTTCAAAATGGAGCCAAGATTGAGGCTTTCCCCAATTTGCGCGCCACCAGTGAACTGGTTCTCGTCGCCGAGCTTCTCCGGCCATCCCCCGACCAAATTGGCTTCACCAATAGCTCCCTCACCTCACCCTATCACTCCCTGAGCAAGCAATCGAGTTCAAAGTCCCTGAATCAAAAACCCCCAATTTACATGCTGTCTTCTCAAGCATCGGTCGCCGGAATTCCTCACCGGCCGATCTAGCTTCGGTCACTTTGTCCCTTAGATAGATCCCAGTACCCTGAGCAATATTTTCTTCTAGCTCATCCTCTGAATCGACCTGAATCAAGAGATATTCCAATGCCAAGATCACTGTCTAGTAGTTCAGTTCATGTCCAGACCACCATGTTTACTCACCTGATATGGCCACCCTTCGGCCACTTTCTGCCCTTGAGCCTGTTGAGTGTTTTGTTCCTGTTACCAAGGCCTAGCCCCCAGACAAAGTTGTGCACCAATTGGAGTCCTGAATCAAAAGTTATGCCATGCCCTAGTTTCTGGTCATGTCCAACACTATGTCAGTGCATGTCCACCAGTGGCATTAGATGACTTAGACCTGTTTCACTTGAGCAATTGAAATGCCACCTTGTCCATTAGATTTCTGGAGTTGTACTCTACAATATTCCCTACTGTCACATCTCCAGAAAACAGACCTAAAACAAATTTAGGGCTATGTCAAGCCATGAGCCGAATGTCAGCCCTTCGACATTCAAGTCCTTTTGAGCCCATCTCTTCGATCAATATCAAGTGACCTTGCCCAAACCTTTTCCCCTGCATGCATGATATATTTGCGTACAATTTTCTAGTACTTGTGTGCTTATGTAGTGTGTATGTGTTGTTTGTATCCGCCGTGGAACCAAACGTTGAAGGAACATAAGAGATCTTCGAGGATTCATCTGAGCAGCTAGACCCATCACTGCAAGGCAAATCTCAAACCCTTGATCATGTCTAGCCTATTATTTTGAAATGAAGTATGTTAACTGTTTTCAAGTATGTGCATGCCTTAGATTCAAATAAGAGCTATGTTTCAATGAAATGATAGATATGACCTAAATAACTGTAAAGCCCCTTTTGTGATTGATTATCCATGCACCCTTGTCACCCTAGAATATCATGCTTAGGCTATGCTATACTCAAGATTATATGTTAAATGTTGAATGGTCACATATGAGAAAAGCATATTCAAAACCCTTTTTGTGAAAGAAAATGTGATTGGAATCAATAGTGAGGATGGTTTGATTGGATGGTGCTGTGTGCACACTGGGAATGTGAAAGACTCCTCACTAAAGATTCATAAGGACTTGAACCTTGTGTTGTACTTCCATGCGGCATGAAAAACATACCAACCACTTGCCCGGTTATGGGACGGGCGCAACTTAGTAGCTTTCTTTAGTATTAGCTTTTCCCTGCAATGGTTGTCGATCTGGTTTCTTGCGAGAACTGGTGGGCCGCTGAGGGCCATGAGTGATGTGAGTTCATAAAAATCATGAGAGGAAAAGGTGGAAAGAAGGAAGACGCCCTATGCCAAATTAAGTCATGCGCGACTGTAATCAAGAGAGGCTATGTGTCTTGCGAGAACATAGACCCATACTAGGAAGTAAGGCAGTGGGGAGGACCCACAACAGTACTTGAGACTTAACTGTCTATTTACCGGGTAGAGAATTGTTAATGCTAGGACTGTAAACTGTTGTGTCATCTTGGCCTTGTCACATGCGTAAAAGTCGCATGGAGAGGTACCGACTTGAAAGCCGAATGATCGGTGGATTAAGGTGGTACACCTTTGCAAAGTTTAAAAAGTATTGGATACTCTGAGCTCCCAGGTTATGGAGTCTGCACGCGGTGGATTCTATCCACGTCGATGCGGCATAAGTAGCTTTTGGAAAGTTTTTCACAAAATCTGAATAAAGTGGTGACTCATGAAAGACCACCACACACAACATTTTCCGAAAACCTAGCTTAGGGTTTTAAAGCCTCACTTTCAAAAATAAAGACCTTTTCTTCAAAACTGTGTGTGAAAATCTATTCTATATACATATATAAAGCCAAAGAGCTATTCTTTGAGAAATCCCCCCTCATCTACATATACTTGCATTCTTATTTGGGACTTGTTGAGCACCATGTGGACAATGTGCTCACCCTTGCTTTTACAAACAAATTTAGAAGAAGGATTCATCGACCCTGAATCTTACGGTCTTGAATCCAATGTGGAACAAGAAGAAGAAACTGAAGACCCAGCTTTTTAGAGGGTTACGCACGAAAGTGGAGTCCGATGTGGAGAACGCCCATGCAACACCGCTGCTGCTGAAGAAGAAGACTGATGAAGTCCTTTTGCTTATTATAACTGTTTCATTTTGTGCCGATCCTTGTGTTGAAAACTCCTTAATTTTGTATCAACATTTAAGTGCGTCATTTTGGCGCTAAATTATTGTAATGTTGGTACCTGTGATCAGCACTTGTTTTTAATTACTCGCATTTTTATATAATGCATCTTGTTGTTGTGAGCTGCAATGTGCCATTTCTAAGTGCAACCCACCTGGGCGGTTGCCACCGGATTCCTCAAATGAGGGTCCCACAGTGATAGTCCCAACAGTGTCTAGCACTTTGAATTCTCAACGGTGTGTTGCGTCATTTCAGGTTCCGATGTTTGCACGGCGCCCTAGCCTGGGAACACGAAGCGTCACCTTGGAAATTCTATAAATGGCTTGGCAGTGGAATTACCTACTACTTTACAAGTTTTTCTAAGTCTCAAACTCTTCAACTCCTCAGCTTCTCTTCGACTCCTTATCTTCTCTGCACCAATGGCATCCTCAACCTTGCCCTCCCCGGTAAGAACTCTCAATCTTTTGGACTTACCCCTGTATTCTTAATCCATGTTCACTAGATTCTTGACTTGTTGATTTGCACAAGGAAGGGGAGCCGGGGAAGAGTTGGGCAAGGTGAAGGCCAAGCTGAGGGCCCTCTAGGAGGAGCAAAAGCTCCTTATGGAGAAGTACAATCAATGAGGGCTTAACCTAGAGGATCTTATCAAGCGCATTGAGCGCTTGAGGATGAATGGTGACAAGGCTAGGGAGAGGATGAGGCGTCTTCGTGAGGAGAAGCAAGCTGCGGATATAACCATCATTGGCTGTGGTCTCACTATGAAGGATACCATCGTGATGATGAGGGAGGTCGCAGGCCTTCTCGACGAGTACGTAGTTGATCCTAAGAAGGACATCTTGTCACTGGAGGAGTCCTGCGTTCTGGCTGCCAGTCAAATTGACTTTATTCTACATGCAGCCAGGGCTAAGACCACTCCTTGACCTAGCCTTTGTAGTTTAACTTTTTTGTTTTTGTAAGTGATGAAAAACAATTAATGAAAAATTTGTTCTTTTGTCAATTTTCCAATTTTTCAGCACGCACTTGGACTGCTATCTTCTCTCTTTCTTTAGCTTTTGGCGACCATTCGACCATAGAAAGGTATGTGCACTATGTGTGATCACGGAACAACTATCGCGATCATATAATGATTATCGCGGGGTGATTAAGTGCGATCTTGAGAGCGGCAACCTTTGGCGGGAGAACATGTTATCACAGACAGTTCTGAGGTCAAAACTGATTGTGATAGTCAAGCGGACAGTTTTGACCTCAGAACCGTCTGTGATATTTTAATTATCACAGACGGTTCATATCTCAAAATTGTCTGTGATATTTCTATGATAGTTCTACACAAATACACCAATTCACACATTCAAGTACATGGCCGAAACAGCAATACAAATATACAAATATACACCAACACTAATACACAAACACACCAATTCACACATTCCATTACAAAAGTCATGTCTGAAACAACAGATCATGACGAGGACCTAGTGGCCCCTACATTGCACATAAAAGAGAACCGTTACATAAAAGAGAACCAAGCATGGTGCATTGCTACGGCAATGTAACTATGACTACAAGTTATACCAGATACATCACAAATCCATTCATCTGAAATAGCAAATGTACAACTGAACTACATTTGACTTAACCATAGGAGTTCAGTTCGGAGAGGCTCATGGAAACCACTAGCCAGTGTGGCGATGAGGTGCAACTGTTGAGTTGAGTTCAGTTGAGCTCTAGGAAATCACCAATACAAACTACTTATTATACTCAACTCAACTCTACTCTACTCAACTCTACTATGTTATTAAAAGTTGAGTTCAGTTGAGCTCCACGAATTATTTTCTTGACCCTTTCTTTAGCCAACAAGCCACCGTAGGCAGCGTACTTCTCAGTGTTTTTTTCCAATCAGTCTCCCAAACTAGTTGAACTCACAGGAAAGATCGGTGCATTCGGCCAAACGGCACAACTTTGTCACACCTCGCGCCTTCCTCTTTCACTGGGATGAAGAACCGTCAACTACGTTGACCCTCATGAACATCGTCCAAGGAGCTACACAGAATTACTCAAAGCAAATTCTATGATTAATAATGGTATTTGATTGTCATTCAACCACAAATCCTCTTAACGAATCAAAGCTTCATTACTCACTCAAAATTTAGTTGAGGGAGTTGAAGCTGTGAGGTCCTTGGACTTCATTCAACAGAAACCCTCCAGTCCGACGGCGGTGGAGAAAGGTGCGGCGGCCAGCGATGGCACAATGAACTACAATGAAGTGCCTTGCGATGGAGAAAGGTGCGGCGGGTGGCGTTGGAGGTCTCAGGTAGGGCTTGTCACGCTCAAGGAGAAAAAGAATTTGAACGGTTTGACTTCAAGTAAAATTCCAGGGAATATTTATTTTTAGAGGGCAGTCTTTTCCTAACGGTTCGGTCCTCAAAACCGTCTGGGAGTATGGTATCACAGACGGTTTTGAGCTTAGAACAATTAGTGTTGGTGCTTCCATGCTAGCAATATTACAGACAGTTTTTACGTGAAAATTGTTAGTGGTAGTATGTTATTATAGACGGTTATGATACTGGAACCATCTGTATTGAGATTGTTTTGAGCTAGTTGTACAATCTTGCTCGACATACTGTCCAGTTGGAAAAGATTTGGGGCAAGGAAGAGCAATACTTTAAAAGGCAAGCATTAGGGGACAACAATTTGAAGATCCAAGGTTGGTATTTGCTCCTATGGCATACACATTACTTAATTTCATCATCAATATCGATCTCCATTGATTGATCAAATTAGAGAGAGAGGGAGGGGAAGCTAGAGTAGCAAATCCTAGTTGTAACTCTCATTTTTCCCACCTCTAGCTATTTAATTGCTTTATGATGTGTATTATCCATGCCCCCAATAAGTTACTAACTAATTAATTACTTGCAGTTGAAGTAGTAGTTATACCTACAAACTCCACAAACACTAGCTACCTAGATTTATAATTTATTGCGTGTTGACCGTACATAGAGTATTACTTAGCATGTGTATGAATTTAATTGTAGATGGTCCATCGAGACTGGATGTATAATGACAACCGAGTGAGTGAAGAATACATGAAAGGTGTTTTAGATTTTCAAAAAGTTGCTGAGCAAGACATGGCGAAGAAGGATTTACGATATATGTACTATCCTTGCATGACTGCCAGATTCTTAAGATGTTCACCAACTCATCTCAAATTGTCACCCACATGATTCGACGTAGTTTCAAAAAGGGTTACACGTGTTGGATCCACCATGGCGAAGAGCAAACTGCAGAAACAAGTGCCACTCAGGTTGAGGAATAGGACATGTCGGATCCCAACAACGATGTCATTGAGGATATGCCAGAGGATGACAATTTAGATGACATGTTATGTGATGTGGAAGGAAATTACAGTGAAAGGGAGTTTGGTAAATTCAAGAGCTTAATTGAGGACTCAGAAAAGCCGTTATTCCCTGATTGCAAGCCGAAGTACACAAAGTTGGCCTCCATGCTTGAACTATTAAAATTGAAGGCAAGTAACAGGTGGACTGACAAGAGTTTCACAGCATTATTAGATCTTTTAGTGGATATACTTCTGGAAGAAAATGAGTTAAACACCTACCAACCGAAAAAGCTATTGTGTCCCTTGGGAATGGAAGCAGAAAGGATACACGCATGCCCTAATGATTGTATCCTTTACCATAACGACTACAAGGATATGCATGTTTGCCGGTGTACGATGCATCTCGCTATAAGCGTAAGGACCGAACCGACGATGGTGACTACGCTGAGATAAAGCAAGGACCTCCTGCTAAGTTCTTGTGGTATTTGCCTGTCATTCCCGCTTGAAGCATTTGTTTACAAATCATAAAGAGGCAAAATTATTGCGTTGGCATTCGGAAGACCGGAAGAAGGATGGAAAGCTGAGACACCCCGCTGATTATACATAGTGGTGAAAAATCGACAAGGAATTTGTTAACTTCGGAGCGGAATTGAGGAATATAAGGTTCGGGTTGAGTACCGATGGAATTAATCCTTTTGGTAACATAAGCAGTCGGCATAGCACTTGGCCGATTCTTTTGTGTATCTACAACCTTTCTCCTTGGTTGTGTATGAAGTGCAAGTACCTAGCACCATTGATAGAGGATTTGCTAACAATGTGGAATGAAGGGGTCTAGGTATGGGACGCATACAAACGAGAGAACTTAATCCTACGTGCTATGATATTCTGCACCATCAACTATTTCCCTGCCCTTTGAAATTTGTCGGGCCTTAGTATGAAAGGAGTCAAAGCTTGTCCCCACTGTGAAGATGAGACTAAGAGCGTGTGGCTAAAGAATTACAGAAAACAGTGTACATGCGTCACCGTAGGTTTCTTTTGAAGAATGACGCGTATTGTAAGATGAAGAGGGAATTTGACGATTACAAGGAAGATGGTTCAGCCCCGAAGCCTATGAGCGGGAAAGAAGTTTACTCATGGGTGAAGGACATAGATGTTGTGTTTGGAAAGGGTCGTAAATTGAAACCACGCACGAAGAACATTTGGAAGAAGAGATCGATATTTTGGGGCTTACCATATTGGGAGCATTTACATGTTCGGCATTGCATTGATGTGATGCATGTAGAGAAGAATGTTTGCGACAGTTTAATCGGCCTATTGCTGAACATTCCTGGGAAGACAAAGGATGGCATCAATGTGCGGCGTCACATGATCGAAATGAAAATCAGGCCCGAGCTAGCACCGAGAGAGGACAAGAAAGGCCGTATATACCTCCCCCCTGCCTGCTATACTTTTTGCAAGGTTGAGAGGACAGAACTTTGTAAGTGTCTCTATGGTGTTAAAGTCCCATCGGGTTACTCCGCAAATATGAAAAAGCTTGTGTCCATGGGCAATTTGAAATTGCTTAGTATGAAGTCTCACGATTGTCACGTGTTGATGACACAAATGCTTCTTGTTTCCATCCGGAGTATTCTACCGCATAAGGTCAGAGAGATGATCGCAAGGTTGTGTTATTTCTTCAATGCAATTTCTTGCAAGGTCATTGATCCCGAGGGACTAGATTCTCTGCAAAGTGAGGTGGGTCGAACTCTCTGTTAGCTTGAAATGTATTTTCCTCCGTTGTTTTTTGATAGCATGGTCCATCTCACTGTCCACCTTGTCAGAGAAATCAAGATATGCGGACCCGTGTTCCTACGTTATATGTATCTGTTTGAGAGGAACATGGGTGTACTTAAGGCCGACGTGAGGAATCACTCTCGGCCTGGGGGCAGCATTGTCGAAGGTTATGCAATGGAAGAGGTTATTGAGTTCTGCGTCGATTACATGGCCGAGGTAGAAGCAATAGGAGTTCCTATGTCTTGTCACGAGGGGTGGCTTGATGGCGCTGAAACTATTGGATGAAGAGCAATTACTCATGATTTTGATATGTACTCGAAAGCACATTTTTGGGTCTTGCAACACATGGCGGAGGTGTCTCCGTACATCGACGAGCACAAAGAGATGCTACAACAAGATAATCCTCGCCGATTCAAGGTTTGGATCACGAGAGAACATAACAATCGATTCAATGCGTGGATGAAAGTGCGAATCACCGGGGAGTCCGCAAGTGAGAGTCTTAAATGATTGGCAAAAGGGCCAACATTTATTGTACAGACATGGCAGGGATACAATATCAATGAGTACACATTTTACATGAAAACTCAAGATCAAAAGAGCACTATGAAAAATAGTGGAGTGAGCGTAGAAGCTTTTCATGAGGAGTTCAGCGAGACAGGCCCAACAAGGGTAGTACGTGCATTAAACTCGTACTACGGGTTCATAGAAGAAATTTGGGAGCTCGATTACGTACTGTTCAAGATTCCTCTGTTTCAATGCTGATGGTCCACATCCCACAGGGTGTGAAGGTTGACAGTTACGGTTTCACTTTTGTGGATCTCGATAGAGTTGCTTACAAAGATGTGTCATTCATACTTGCAAAGCAAGCCATTCAGGTCATTTATGTCACTAACCTGGCCAATAAGAAGTGGCACGTCGTCCTTCATGGCAAGAGAAGGACTGTTGGAGTTGAAAATGTCGTAGACGAGGAAGAATACAATCCATTCGATGAGATGCCTCCATTTGGAGATGGCATATAGGTCGATACCGAAGACACCGACGAAACCAGTTACATGCGTATGGATCACCAGGAAGGGTTGTACTTCATAGGTAATCAACCGTCCTTATCTCTCTGTTTCCATCTGTATAGCTTATCCTCTAATTCTTGCCTTTGCAGGGCAATGGCAAGTGGAAAGTTGAGGAGTGTACGTACGTAGGGCTAAATTGTCAGTCAAAGTCCCCACTTGCATGTAAAGTTTATGCAACAGAGTTTTACCACATGGGACTCCTAAGGTTGTAACCTATTTTCGAAGCATTTCGTCTTCATTTGCAATATCTGAGTGTTCGAGTGCCTCTCTCCTGATACTATGAAACCTACAGCACAAAATTGCTTCCAACTTCAAATTTCATCACCAAAATCTTTCAAACTTGATTTTTCTATGCTCAAAATATGTCTATTGAGGTTTAGCGGACGGTTTTGGAGCATTTGGACATCATTTGCACAGATTTGAGGATTTTTGGATATTCAAATTTCAGTATTCAGAGTTGCAGAGTTTCAGATTGTAAAGCACTATCACAGACAGTTCTGAGGTAAACTCAGAACTATCTGTGATAGTTGTCTATCAAACGGTTCTTACCTCAGAACCGTCTGTGATAGTGCTTTACAGTCTGAACGACGCTCATTTAAGGCGGGCTTCATCTCGCTCGTTTCCACACCTTGCGTATTTTCAGTTCACTTGCCCTAACTCTCCGGCGGCTTCGCGCACTACCTCTCTCCGGCCTCCCACCATCCCGCGCGAGCACCTCCGGCTACTCCACCCTACCTCCAACGCCTCCTCCCTACCACCCCTGACCATCTCCTCCTCAGACGTCTCAGGTGCCCCTCCTCCCTCTCCCTCTCCTTCATCGTGCTATACCTAACTAAGTGCTTTAGTATAAAAATGGTTGTTCCTCCTAGATTATGTTAGCAGAGTGATCTTTTTATATTTTTGAACACATGATTGTCTATCTTTTCTCATAATTTAAGTTTTTGTAGGTAAATTGATTGACACATGAAACTCAACAATATAAAGTATTGAGAAATACTATTGAAAAGGCATGCTTAGATTATGATCAATTGTTTGGTTTATCTGTGTCACTATGCCCATACTGACCATTAGGCATGTCTGAGAGGATTGAACAATATGCCTAATGATATCATATACTCAATTTGAACACCTAGATATGTGTAAAGTAGAGAAGAACTGAGGCACATTATGACCACTAAGTAAAGAATGCTTGCAAGCCCACCTTTTTGGACTTTGGATGAATGAATGCATGCAAAGTGGAGGTGTCCGGTGACGAAATGTCCTGTGATGAAATGAACTAGTCGGGGTGTCAGAGCGACCTCTCTGGCGATGAGACGACTGGGTCGGATGTCGCCCCGTCCACTGTGGCCTAGCTGCAGAAGAGAAAGGGGCGAGGCTGGACAACATGCACACATCTCGACAGGCGGGAAATGCAGCACATACAGTTCAACAACAACGAGGTGCCAAAAGCTCCAGACAAACTAGTCAGTCAGTAGCACTCACTATGCAGCAAAGTGGCAAGGGAGCGGGTGCCCATCACCACCTCCAAGTGGCATGAAGTGCCCCAAGAGTGCAAGGATGAGCTGTGGGAAGAAGTGCAGGCTACGTTTCACATTCTCGAGGTCTCCAGCTCACCATCCGCCAGATGGCACTGATGGCAATAAATAAGGCATGGAGGACCGTCAAGAGCCATCTTGTCAACCACTATATGAAGGAGTCAAAGACCCCCTTCAAGGAATACCCTTTCGTGACTGCCGAGGCATGGCAGCAATTCGTGGAGATGAAGGGCACACCCAAGTTCCAGGCGCTCAGTAAGAAGGGCAAGGCTAACCAGGACAAGAATACCCACCGACACAGACTAGGCACCGGTGGGTATGTGGGGAAGAAGGCGCTGTGGAGGAAGCAGGACGTGGAGGCTTCCCAGTCTTCGGCCTCCGCTCCTTATGCGGGGATAACGGACATGCGCACCCACAATTGGTGTCGAGCAATATTGATGATGACCTCCTCCGGAAGTGTCTCAGTGAATAACCCTGCGGACAGGGAAGTGATCGACTGGTTGGTAAGATCACTAACTTACTGTCCTCGTAACACGCATGCAATGGGTTGTATTGCTAAATTTTCCTATTGCAGGTGGCGCTGAGTACATAGGCGTCATCTGGATCTTTCACCCCTAGGAGGGAGAGAGATATCCTAACGACGACGCTGGGAAACAAGGAGCATTCGGGGTGTGTGCGCGGCCTAGGAGCCACTGTGCCTTGGAGGGAAGGTTTTGCTAATGATGAGGAGGCGGCTAAGAGGAGAAAGAGATCCTTCAAAGCCCGCGACGAACGGATCAAGGAGGAGATCCGATTGGAGTTTTATCTGTGTGACGCAGAACTAAGGCAGCAATTGGCGGAGATGCGGGTAATGTATGAGGAGCTAAGATAGTCACAGGGCATCCCCCCCTGCAACAGCGGACTTACAAAGCCCCGTTCTTGGCTGTCGTAGCAGCTGCGCGTCTGCGTCGGGGGCTTTGCATTTGGAGTCCCCTCGAAAGTATCTGATGGACTTTCTAAAGATAATGACCACTTTTCTTTGTTAATTCATTCGAGAGTGAAATTCAATACGTACCCTGATATCATCTTAATGCGCCCTGTTTGTGGGAACCCGCCTCCTGCAATCTTATGGTGCGGACCGGTCTCTTCCTGATCGAGGCTGGTCGTGGGATGGCGCAATCATGCACAGTGGGGACAATGATCCACAGTGTCCCTCTATCTGAGAGTTTTGCACGGTCCAGGTGGACATCATCTTCGAGCATTGCAAGGGATTTCCATTGGACAAGCTGCCGAACGACGTGATTACCACTCTCGGGGCTGCGGTGCACATGTTCGTGCAATGGCCCAAATAGGACATCGTCCTGAATGAGGTAATGCCCCCACTGGTTTCATAATTTCGTACTGTAATAATAGCCCTCGGAGTTAGTGACCATTGCTATATGTAGGTTCTTACCCCTATGCAC